>OZ025262.1:36258952-36286350 GCA_964019135.1 Arenicola marina | reverse complement strand
CTATATTTCTATTCCTGACCATTCCGCTTATCGCCGACACCGCCGTTGTAAACTGTTATTGAATAGCTCACGGCTTGCTCATCCTTGTGAGCCACATTCCCGGCTGGCGAGTTGGCGCTCCAGTAACAGTTACCGATACGCCAGTATTTTCCTATTGCCTCTCGATCCCCGTAAGAAACTCGCTTCTTGGAAGTCATTTTGTTTTGAAGCACAGTTGTCATATCACATCTCTCACATTAGCCGCGATCTTCCGGAAGGAAACCTCCGCATTGCCAGAAAACTCCTGCTGAATATCAGCGTCTACAACCAGTCCGTCCAGGAACCCTTCTGCTTTCACCCTTTATATCATTATGTCATGGGATGCTAGGTTTGTGACTTACTCCGTCATGTTTTGCTACACGCTGATCACGTCAGCGATTAGTTGGGGGGGGGGGGGGGGAGGCGGGACACCCTATCCGCCCACTTTTTCACCTAGCCGGCGGTTCCGGACACCCCTCCCCGCCAGCTGTTTCACTTCTAGTCATTAACCACGACCGCTCCCAAGTGTAGAGGGCGCTCGCTACACCTGGGGAACTCGTCCCGTAAGATCTCGTCAGTCGCCAGGGGAGGCGGGCGGGGGGGGCGGGGGGGAGGGGGGAGGGGGGCGGGGGACGGGGGTAGGGAGGGTAGTCTCTCCGTAGTGTGGTGTGCCCTGTTTACACCGACACACTAAACCTGATATATGATGACGATGGTTGGTGTATGTACACTGTGCGTAGTTCTTCCTGGGTGAGCATGCCCCCCCCCCACCGCACCCTCACCCCCAACCCCCAACATAGACACATGCACAACGCTCAAACTGTACATTTCACTGTGCCCGCCCCCCCCCCCCCCCCCCTCCCCCCCCCCCCCCCCCCCCACCTCGCTCGCTCTTTCCGTCTCTTGCTGCTTCTTCCTCCTTTTTCCCCTCTTTCTATTGATCGCTCTCCGATCGTGTTTCTCCCTCTATCGCTCTTTCTCTTCTTCCCCTTTTCTCCCTCTGTCACTTTCTCTCCCTCTCTCTCTATTCCCCCTCCACACCCATCTCTCTCTCTCTCTCACTCTCACCCTTTGGGTCGCTCTCCCATCATGTTCCCCTTTCTTTTCCCGCTAATCTCCCCTGCCGCTCCCCCGGCCCGTGTCAATCTCCATGCCTATAATACATGATGAGCTATATAGACACAACCTCATAACATCTTCCCAAGACCAATGTATAAAAAGGCAACGGTTGCACCCACTCCCTCAACCGCCAGCCCGCTCCAACCCTCTCCCTCCCCGCCTCCCTCACCCGCCAGCCCACCCCACCACACCCCGCCCCACCAAACCACCCTACCCGACACCACCCCTCCCCTCCCCCCTCCCTCCCTCACCCGCATCCCCACCCCACCCCACCCCACCCCACCCCTCCCTCCCCAGCCGACCTAGCCTGATTAGTTTACTGCTTAGTCGCCAGAGGTCGGTAGGTGCAATCTTGTCCGGACTCGCCTCGTCACGTGACTTTGCCACTGTTTTTATCCCACTTGTCGGTTCGTGTTTTGCGCAAACAAGTGTTTTTTTCTTTGCTCTGCGGCCCGTTTATAACTTGGAAACTTTTCATAAAAAAGGGGTAATCTATTTAACTTTTCGACGGTCTTGTTAGAGACGCGATGACTTTATGAACATCAGAAGAAATAATCTCCGTGCTCAGAGACAGACTATGGGAGTTGTAGCTCCCTACACGTGGTTGTACTTCACGGGTCGACCCTGGGTACTGATGGTGTCATAACGGGTCTCACCGCACGTGAGGGGGGCGGGAATACCACCCACTCCCCCCCCCCTCCACACACACACACCACACAAACACACCCGTACTCCCGATGGGCCCAATCTCAGTAAGTTTGTCCGATTTTTGTGCACTTCGCATGGAAGGAGAGTTCAAAACACGGAAGCTCATGGGTATAAACGGCAGGAGGACATTTATTTAAGGCCCGTAAAAAATCGTTTTGGAGCGCAGAGAAAAGCTAACAATTTATCTGACCCACGACGAACCCTTTCACCCAAATCTTACCGTCAGCCCTCCCCCCTCCCCCCTCCCCCATCCCTCCCCACGTATACACTGCTTTGAAAGCGCCGCCGACCTACCCCCCCCCCCTCCCCTGTGCCGCCTCCCGCGCTATATCTGGAGATAACGCCGGCGTCTCTGCTTTCTATTATTTTAGGCGGAAAAGTCAGAAAACATAAGATATCCAATTTCTCAATTAATAGTGTTACACCCTGGGGGTTAATGTACCGAGGTTTGTGTGTGTGGGGTGGGGGGGGGTGGGTACTGGGTAGGATTGTTGTGTGGGAACAACCTGGGTTGTGAACCGGGTTCTGTGTCTGCCAGATTCCGTGGGTCTATGGAATGTAGGAACCGGGCCAGAGAGCCCCCCCCCCCCCCCCACCCCTCACTCGCTCCCTTTGGAACTTGGGAGAACTGCGGAGTAACACCACTGGTCTGGTGGCTACATGATACAATATTTAACATATTATGTAAGCATATATCAAGGACATAGTCTGGCAATGGCGCCTATCGTGTGTGATCGTCATCCCTCGCGTCTATGACGTCATCTAAGGCCCTGTCTATGACGTCATGTCAAGCCCTGTATGTGATGTCATCTAAAGCCCTGTCTATGACGTCATGTCAAGCTCTGTATGTGACGTCATCTCCCTGTCTATGACGTTATCTCAAGCCCTGTCCATGACGTCATCTCAAGCCTTGTTTATGACGTCATCTAAAGCCCTGTCTATGACGTCATATCCAACACTCGCTCAAGCGCCGTTTGTCGGACGACTGTCAACACGTGTTCATTGTTTACATTCGTCAACGCCAAACTAATACCCGAAAACATGAGTTATTCGCGGTTTGGGCGCAGAGCTTCATGCGCTGTTTGATCATTAGCATAATAATTACTTCCAAAATCTGTTATTCTCGTTACGAGTCACGTGGGTAGCTCGCCGGAGACGTGACCCCTGAGACCTGTCACTGGCCCCCCTCCCCGCACACCCCTCACCCTCACCTGTACAGCTGTCTATCCGCGTCTCTTCGACTTCTATTAGTTGAAGTCCTGTCTTACCTCTGGTAATGGAAGGACGCCACGACCCGGCCGACAGGGGGGGAGGGGGGGTCGACGTTTCGGGCCACCTTGGTGTGCTCACAGACTAAGCGTAGCCAGCTTACCTCCTTAGACAACGGGACAAGTCAGGCATACATGACTCCACCTGGTGTCTGGAATCACAATCACATCAGACAGTGTATACAGTTCAAAATGGATTTACTTTGGCATTTAAAAAATAAATTAGAAGTAAAATATGTATACAGTGTGTTCAGTGATGTGTAGAACTGCATCATTTATAGTGATAATTTGTAGACATGCATCAATTTAACTATGTAGATATATTAATTATTATCTTTGTATTGGTTGGTGATCATTAGTCAGTACTTCATATGATTGTCTTACATTTTGTCGTGTTATTAATTAGTATGATAAATTATATGGTGCTGATATATATATTATATATGCTGAGAAATATAAGCCACTTGTGGATATGTTATAAATAGGTTATGTTTGCCTGTTGCAGGAGACTCCCCTGAGATCGAGCTGTTCCGGTCGTACACTGAGGTCCATGAGGGGGATGAGCTGAAACTGATCTGTCGACTGCTGCAGGGCAGCCCCAGGCCCTTCCTCCTGTGGTACCGCAACGGACAGCTATTGCGCCTCGAACAGGGGTAAGGGGCCTGTCGTCATAGTTACGCCTGGGTGGGGGGGGGGCTAGGGTGAGAAGCCTGTCGTCGTGGTTACACGTGGGTGGGGGCGGGGGGCTAGGGTAAGGGGCCGCTCGTCATGGTTACACGTGGGTGGGGGGCTAGGTCAGGGGCCTGTCGTCATGGTTACACCTGGGTGGGGGGCTAGGTCAGGGGCCTGTCGTCATGGTTATGCCTGGGTGGGGGGCTAGGATAAGGGGCCTGTTGTCATAGTTACACATAGGTTAGGGGGGCTAAAGGCGGGGGATGCTCAATACCCCTTGTAATTTGTTTCATGTCAGAGAGTGCACCCCCGCACTCCGTGACATAGGGGGCGGGACAGGGGGGGGGGGTATGCACCGAGGTCACCGTAACGGACTCTTTATAACGGGTTAATACCGTAATCCTACGAATAAAAACCAGCGTAACGGGTAGATCGAAGCGGCGATGGGAGGGGGGGGCCGGGGCGCCATGCTCAGATCGGATTGAAGCGATGAGGGGGGTAGGGGGGGGGGGGGGTGGGAGACGCTTCATAGGTAGATCTGGCATGCAGTCTTTTCGAGTCCCCAATAAATCGTTTAACATTTCATCAGCTGGCCTGAGGGGGGTCTGCTACGCTCCACTGGGTGTCCGCTATGTATGGGCCCAGTGCCTGCGATAGGTCAGGGGTGGGTGTCCGCTGTGTATGGGCCCAGTGCCTGCGGTCAGTCAGGGCTGGGTGTCCGCTGTGTCTGGGCCCAGTGCCTGCGGTCAGTCAGGGCTGGGTGTCCGCTGTGTCTGGGCCCAGTGCCTGCGGTCAGTCAGGGGTTGGCTTGTGCCCGCTATGTCTGGGCCCAGTGCCTGCGGTCAGTCAGGGCTGGGTGTCCGCTGTGTCTGGGCCCAGTGCCTGCGGTCAGTCAGGGCTGGGTGTCCGCTGTGTATGGGCCCAGTGCCTGCGGTCAGTCAGGGCTGGGTGTCCGCTGTGTTTGGGCCCAGTGCCTGCGGTCAGTCAGGGCTGGGTGTCCGCTGTGTATGGGCCCAGTGCCTGCGGTCAGTCAGGGCTGGGTGTCCGCTGTGTATGGGCCCAGTGCCTGCGGTCAGTCAGGGCTGGGTGTCCGCTGTGTGTGGGCCCAGTGCCTGCGGTCAGTCAGGGCTGGGTGTCCGCTATGTATGGGCCCAGTGCCTGCGGTCAGTCAGGGCTGGGTGTCCGCTATGTATGGGCCCAGTGCCTGCGGTCAGTCAGGGCTGGGTGTCCGCTATGTATGGGCCCAGTGCCTGCGGTCAGTCAGGGCTGGGTGTCCGCTATGTGTGGGCCCAGTGCCTGCGGTCAGTCAGGGCTGGGTGTCCGCTATGTGTGGGCCCAGTGCCTGCGGTCAGTCAGGGCTGGGTGTCCGCTATGTGTGGGCCCAGTGCCTGCGGTCAGTCAGGGCTGGGTGTCCGCTGTGTCTGGGCCCAGTGCCTGCGGTCAGTCAGGGCTGGGTGTCCGCTATGTCTGGGCCCAGTGCCTGCGGTCAGTCAGGGCTGGGTGTCCGCTGTGTATGGGCCCAGTGCCTGCGGTCAGTCAGGGCTGGGTGTCCGCTATGTATGGGCCCAGTGCCTGCGGTCAGTCAGGGCTGGGTGTCCGCTGTGTCTGGGCCCAGTGCCTGCGGTCAGTCAGGGCTGGGTGTCCGCTGTGTCTGGGCCCAGTGCCTGCGGTCAGTCAGGGCTGGGTGTCCGCTATGTCTGGGCCCAGTGCCTGCGGTCAGTCAGGGCTGGGTGTCCGCTGTGTCTGGGCCCAGTGCCTGCGGTCAGTCAGGGCTGGGTGTCCGCTGTGTCTGGGCCCAGTGCCTGCGGTCAGTCAGGGCTGGGTGTCCGCTGTGTCTGGGCCCAGTGCCTGCGGTCAGTCAGGGCTGGGTGTCCGCTGTGTCTGGGCCCAGTGCCTGCGGTCAGTCAGGGCTGGGTGTCCGCTATGTCTGGGCCCAGTGCCTGCGGTCAGTCAGGGCTGGGTGTCCGCTATGTCTGGGCCCAGTGCCTGCGGTCAGTCAGGGCTGGGTGTCCGCTATGTGTGGGCCCAGTGCCTGCGGTCAGTCAGGGCTGGGTGTCCGCTGTGTGTGGGCCCAGTGCCTGCGGTCAGTCAGGGCTGGGTGTCCGCTATGTCTGGGCCCAGTGCCTGCGGTCAGTCAGGGCTGGGTGTCCGCTATGTCTGGGCCCAGTGCCTGCGGTCAGTCAGGGCTGGGTGTCCGCTATGTCTGGGCCCAGTGCCTGCGGTCAGTCAGGGCTGGGTGTCCGCTATGTGTGGGCCCAGTGCCTGCGGTCAGTCAGGGCTGGGTGTCCGCTGTGTGTGGGCCCAGTGCCTGCGGTCAGTCAGGGCTGGGTGTCCGCTATGTCTGGGCCCAGTGCCTGCGGTCAGTCAGGGCTGGGTGTCCGCTGTGTGTGGGCCCAGTGCCTGCGGTCAGTCAGGGCTGGGTGTCCGCTGTGTCTGGGCCCAGTGCCTGCGGTCAGTCAGGGCTGGGTGTCCGCTGTGTGTGGGCCCAGTGCCTGCGGTCAGTCAGGGCTGGGTGTCCGCTGTGTGTGGGCCCAGTGCCTGCGGTCAGTCAGGGCTGGGTGTCCGCTGTGTCTGGGCCCAGTGCCTGCGGTCAGTCAGGGGTGGGTGTCCGCTATGTCTGGGCCCAGTGCCTGCGGTCAGTCAGGGCTGGGTGTCCGCTGTGTCTGGGCCCAGTGCCTGCGGTCAGTCAGGGCTGGGTGTCCGCTGTGTGTGGGCCCAGTGCCTGCGGTCAGTCAGGGCTGGGTGTCCGCTATGTGTGGGCCCAGTGCCTGCGGTCAGTCAGGGCTGGGTGTCCGCTATGTATGGGCCCAGTGCCTGCGGTCAGTCAGGGCTGGGTGTCCGCTATGTATGGGCCCAGTGCCTGCGGTCAGTCAGGGCTGGGTGTCCGCTATGTGTGGGCCCAGTGCCTGCGGTCAGTCAGGGCTGGGTGTCCGCTATGTATGGGCCCAGTGCCTGCGGTCAGTCAGGGCTGGGTGTCCGCTATGTATGGGCCCAGTGCCTGCGGTCAGTCAGGGCTGGGTGTCCGCTATGTGTGGGCCCAGTGCCTGCGGTCAGTCAGGGCTGGGTGTCCGCTGTGTCTGGGCCCAGTGCCTGCGGTCAGTCAGGGGTGGGTGTCCGCTATGTCTGGGCCCAGTGCCTGCGGTCAGTCAGGGCTGGGTGTCCGCTGTGTCTGGGCCCAGTGCCTGCGGTCAGTCAGGGCTGGGTGTCCGCTGTGTCTGGGCCCAGTGCCTGCGGTCAGTCAGGGCTGGGTGTCCGCTATGTGTGGGCCCAGTGCCTGCGGTCAGTCAGGGCTGGGTGTCCGCTGTGTCTGGGCCCAGTGCCTGCGGTCAGTCAGGGCTGGGTGTCCGCTATGTATGGGCCCAGTGCCTGCGGTCAGTCAGGGCTGGGTGTCCGCTATGTGTGGGCCCAGTGCCTGCGGTCAGTCAGGGCTGGGTGTCCGCTGTGTGTGGGCCCAGTGCCTGCGGTCAGTCAGGGCTGGGTGTCCGCTGTGTGTGGGCCCAGTGCCTGCGGTCAGTCAGGGCTGGGTGTCCGCTGTGTGTGGGCCCAGTGCCTGCGGTCAGTCAGGGCTGGGTGTCCGCTATGTCTGGGCCCAGTGCCTGCGGTCAGTCAGGGCTGGGTGTCCGCTATGTCTGGGCCCAGTGCCTGCGGTCAGTCAGGGCTGGGTGTCCGCTATGTATGGGCCCAGTGCCTGCGGTCAGTCAGGGCTGGGTGTCCGCTATGTGTGGGCCCAGTGCCTGCGGTCAGTCAGGGCTGGGTGTCCGCTGTGTGTGGGCCCAGTGCCTGCGGTCAGTCAGGGCTGGGTGTCCGCTGTGTGTGGGCCCAGTGCCTGCGGTCAGTCAGGGCTGGGTGTCCGCTGTGTGTGGGCCCAGTGCCTGCGGTCAGTCAGGGCTGGGTGTCCGCTATGTCTGGGCCCAGTGCCTGCGGTCAGTCAGGGCTGGGTGTCCGCTATGTGTGGGCCCAGTGCCTGCGGTCAGTCAGGGCTGGGTGTCCGCTATGTGTGGGCCCAGTGCCTGCGGTCAGTCAGGGCTGGGTGTCCGCTATGTCTGGGCCCAGTGCCTGCGGTCAGTCAGGGCTGGGTGTCCGCTATGTGTGGGCCCAGTGCCTGCGGTCAGTCAGGGCTGGGTGTCCGCTATGTGTGGGCCCAGTGCCTGCGGTCAGTCAGGGCTGGGTGTCCGCTATGTGTGGGCCCAGTGCCTGCGGTCAGTCAGGGCTGGGTGTCCGCTATGTGTGGGCCCAGTGCCTGCGGTCAGTCAGGGCTGGGTGTCCGCTATGTGTGGGCCCAGTGCCTGCGGTCAGTCAGGGCTGGGTGTCCGCTGTGTCTGGGCCCAGTGCCTGCGGTCAGTCAGGGCTGGGTGTCCGCTGTGTGTGGGCCCAGTGCCTGCGGTCAGTCAGGGCTGGGTGTCCGCTATGTGTGGGCCCAGTGCCTGCGGTCAGTCAGGGCTGGGTGTCCGCTGTGTCTGGGCCCAGTGCCTGCGGTCAGTCAGGGCTGGGTGTCCGCTATGTATGGGCCCAGTGCCTGCGGTCAGTCAGGGCTGGGTGTCCGCTATGTGTGGGCCCAGTGCCTGCGGTCAGTCAGGGCTGGGTGTCCGCTGTGTGTGGGCCCAGTGCCTGCGGTCAGTCAGGGCTGGGTGTCCGCTGTGTGTGGGCCCAGTGCCTGCGGTCAGTCAGGGCTGGGTGTCCGCTGTGTGTGGGCCCAGTGCCTGCGGTCAGTCAGGGCTGGGTGTCCGCTATGTCTGGGCCCAGTGCCTGCGGTCAGTCAGGGCTGGGTGTCCGCTATGTCTGGGCCCAGTGCCTGCGGTCAGTCAGGGCTGGGTGTCCGCTATGTATGGGCCCAGTGCCTGCGGTCAGTCAGGGCTGGGTGTCCGCTATGTGTGGGCCCAGTGCCTGCGGTCAGTCAGGGCTGGGTGTCCGCTGTGTGTGGGCCCAGTGCCTGCGGTCAGTCAGGGCTGGGTGTCCGCTGTGTGTGGGCCCAGTGCCTGCGGTCAGTCAGGGCTGGGTGTCCGCTGTGTGTGGGCCCAGTGCCTGCGGTCAGTCAGGGCTGGGTGTCCGCTATGTCTGGGCCCAGTGCCTGCGGTCAGTCAGGGCTGGGTGTCCGCTATGTGTGGGCCCAGTGCCTGCGGTCAGTCAGGGCTGGGTGTCCGCTATGTGTGGGCCCAGTGCCTGCGGTCAGTCAGGGCTGGGTGTCCGCTATGTGTGGGCCCAGTGCCTGCGGTCAGTCAGGGCTGGGTGTCCGCTGTGTCTGGGCCCAGTGCCTGCGGTCAGTCAGGGCTGGGTGTCCGCTATGTGTGGGCCCAGTGCCTGCGGTCAGTCAGGGCTGGGTGTCCGCTATGTGTGGGCCCAGTGCCTGCGGTCAGTCAGGGCTGGGTGTCCGCTATGTGTGGGCCCAGTGCCTGCGGTCAGTCAGGGCTGGGTGTCCGCTGTGTCTGGGCCCAGTGCCTGCGGTCAGTCAGGGCTGGGTGTCCGCTGTGTGTGGGCCCAGTGCCTGCGGTCAGTCAGGGCTGGGTGTCCGCTATGTGTGGGCCCAGTGCCTGCGGTCAGTCAGGGCTGGGTGTCCGCTGTGTCTGGGCCCAGTGCCTGCGGTCAGTCAGGGCTGGGTGTCCGCTATGTATGGGCCCAGTGCCTGCGGTCAGTCAGGGCTGGGTGTCCGCTATGTGTGGGCCCAGTGCCTGCGGTCAGTCAGGGCTGGGTGTCCGCTGTGTGTGGGCCCAGTGCCTGCGGTCAGTCAGGGCTGGGTGTCCGCTGTGTGTGGGCCCAGTGCCTGCGGTCAGTCAGGGCTGGGTGTCCGCTGTGTGTGGGCCCAGTGCCTGCGGTCAGTCAGGGCTGGGTGTCCGCTATGTCTGGGCCCAGTGCCTGCGGTCAGTCAGGGCTGGGTGTCCGCTATGTCTGGGCCCAGTGCCTGCGGTCAGTCAGGGCTGGGTGTCCGCTATGTATGGGCCCAGTGCCTGCGGTCAGTCAGGGCTGGGTGTCCGCTATGTGTGGGCCCAGTGCCTGCGGTCAGTCAGGGCTGGGTGTCCGCTGTGTGTGGGCCCAGTGCCTGCGGTCAGTCAGGGCTGGGTGTCCGCTGTGTGTGGGCCCAGTGCCTGCGGTCAGTCAGGGCTGGGTGTCCGCTGTGTGTGGGCCCAGTGCCTGCGGTCAGTCAGGGCTGGGTGTCCGCTATGTCTGGGCCCAGTGCCTGCGGTCAGTCAGGGCTGGGTGTCCGCTATGTGTGGGCCCAGTGCCTGCGGTCAGTCAGGGCTGGGTGTCCGCTATGTGAGTGCCTGCGGTCAGTCAGGGGTGTCCGCTATGTATGGGCCCAGTGCCTGCGGTCAGTCAGGGCTGGGTGTCCGCTGTGTATGGGCCCAGTGCCTGCGGTCAGTCAGGGCTGGGTGTCCGCTATGTATGGGCCCAGTGCCTGCGGTCAGTCAGGGCTGGGTGTCCGCTATGTCTGGGCCCAGTGCCTGCGGTCAGTCAGGGCTGGGTGTCCGCTATGTATGGGCCCAGTGCCTGCGGTCAGTCAGGGCTGGGTGTCCGCTATGTATGGGCCCAGTGCCTGCGGTCAGTCAGGGCTGGGTGTCCGCTGTGTGTGGGCCCAGTGCCTGCGGTCAGTCAGGGCTGGGTGTCCGCTGTGTCTGGGCCCAGTGCCTGCGGTCAGTCAGGGGTGGGTGTCCGCTATGTCTGGGCCCAGTGCCTGCGGTCAGTCAGGGCTGGGTGTCCGCTGTGTATGGGCCCAGTGCCTGCCATAAGTCAGGGCTGGGTGTCCGCTGTGTGTGGGCCCAGTGCCTGCGGTCAGTCAGGGCTGGGTGTCCGCTATGTGTGGGCCCAGTGCCTGCGGTCAGTCAGGGCTGGGTGTCCGCTATGTGTGGGCCCAGTGCCTGCGGTCAGTCAGGGCTGGGTGTCCGCTGTGTGTGGGCCCAGTGCCTGCGGTCAGTCAGGGCTGGGTGTCCGCTATGTCTGGGCCCAGTGCCTGCGGTCAGTCAGGGCTGGGTGTCCGCTATGTCTGGGCCCAGTGCCTGCGGTCAGTCAGGGCTGGGTGTCCGCTGTGTGTGGGCCCAGTGCCTGCGGTCAGTCAGGGCTGGGTGTCCGCTGTGTCTGGGCCCAGTGCCTGCGGTCAGTCAGGGCTGGGTGTCCGCTGTGTATGGGCCCAGTGCCTGCGGTCAGTCAGGGCTGGGTGTCCGCTGTGTATGGGCCCAGTGCCTGCGGTCAGTCAGGGCTGGGTGTCCGCTGTGTGTGGGCCCAGTGCCTGCGGTCAGTCAGGGCTGGGTGTCCGCTATGTCTGGGCCCAGTGCCTGCGGTCAGTCAGGGCTGGGTGTCCGCTGTGTCTGGGCCCAGTGCCTGCGGTCAGTCAGGGCTGGGTGTCCGCTGTGTGTGGGCCCAGTGCCTGCGGTCAGTCAGGGCTGGGTGTCCGCTATGTCTGGGCCCAGTGCCTGCGGTCAGTCAGGGCTGGGTGTCCGCTGTGTCTGGGCCCAGTGCCTGCGGTCAGTCAGGGCTGGGTGTCCGCTGTGTCTGGGCCCAGTGCCTGCGGTCAGTCAGGGCTGGGTGTCCGCTGTGTCTGGGCCCAGTGCCTGCGGTCAGTCAGGGCTGGGTGTCCGCTGTGTGTGGGCCCAGTGCCTGCGGTCAGTCAGGGCTGGGTGTCCGCTGTGTGTGGGCCCAGTGCCTGCGGTCAGTCAGGGCTGGGTGTCCGCTGTGTCTGGGCCCAGTGCCTGCGGTCAGTCAGGGCTGGGTGTCCGCTGTGTCTGGGCCCAGTGCCTGCGGTCAGTCAGGGCTGGGTGTCCGCTGTGTCTGGGCCCAGTGCCTGCGGTCAGTCAGGGCTGGGTGTCCGCTGTGTCTGGGCCCAGTGCCTGCGGTCAGTCAGGGCTGGGTGTCCGCTGTGTGTGGGCCCAGTGCCTGCGGTCAGTCAGGGCTGGGTGTCCGCTATGTGTGGGCCCAGTGCCTGCGGTCAGTCAGGGCTGGGTGTCCGCTGTGTCTGGGCCCAGTGCCTGCGGTCAGTCAGGGCTGGGTGTCCGCTGTGTGTGGGCCCAGTGCCTGCGGTCAGTCAGGGCTGGGTGTCCGCTATGTCTGGGCCCAGTGCCTGCGGTCAGTCAGGGCTGGGTGTCCGCTATGTGTGGGCCCAGTGCCTGCGGTCAGTCAGGGCTGGGTGTCCGCTATGTCTGGGCCCAGTGCCTGCGGTCAGTCAGGGCTGGGTGTCCGCTATGTGTGGGCCCAGTGCCTGCGGTCAGTCAGGGCTGGGTGTCCGCTATGTGTGGGCCCAGTGCCTGCGGTCAGTCAGGGCTGGGTGTCCGCTGTGTCTGGGCCCAGTGCCTGCGGTCAGTCAGGGCTGGGTGTCCGCTGTGTGTGGGCCCAGTGCCTGCGGTCAGTCAGGGCTGGGTGTCCGCTGTGTGTGGGCCCAGTGCCTGCGGTCAGTCAGGGCTGGGTGTCCGCTATGTGTGGGCCCAGTGCCTGCGGTCAGTCAGGGCTGGGTGTCCGCTGTGTCTGGGCCCAGTGCCTGCGGTCAGTCAGGGCTGGGTGTCCGCTGTGTGTGGGCCCAGTGCCTGCGGTCAGTCAGGGCTGGGTGTCCGCTATGTCTGGGCCCAGTGCCTGCGGTCAGTCAGGGCTGGGTGTCCGCTATGTGTGGGCCCAGTGCCTGCGGTCAGTCAGGGCTGGGTGTCCGCTATGTCTGGGCCCAGTGCCTGCGGTCAGTCAGGGCTGGGTGTCCGCTATGTGTGGGCCCAGTGCCTGCGGTCAGTCAGGGCTGGGTGTCCGCTGTGTATGGGCCCAGTGCCTGCGGTCAGTCAGGGCTGGGTGTCCGCTGTGTATGGACCCAGTGCCTGCGGTCAGTCAGGGGTGTCCGCTATGTATGGGCCCAGTGCCTGCGGTCAGTCAGGGCTGGGTGTCCGCTGTGTATGGGCCCAGTGCCTGCGGTCAGTCAGGGCTGGGTGTCCGCTATGTATGGGCCCAGTGCCTGCGGTCAGTCAGGGCTGGGTGTCCGCTATGTCTGGGCCCAGTGCCTGCGGTCAGTCAGGGCTGGGTGTCCGCTATGTATGGGCCCAGTGCCTGCGGTCAGTCAGGGCTGGGTGTCCGCTATGTATGGGCCCAGTGCCTGCGGTCAGTCAGGGCTGGGTGTCCGCTGTGTGTGGGCCCAGTGCCTGCGGTCAGTCAGGGCTGGGTGTCCGCTGTGTGTGGGCCCAGTGCCTGCGGTCAGTCAGGGCTGGGTGTCCGCTGTGTATGGGCCCAGTGCCTGCGGTCAGTCAGGGCTGGGTGTCCGCTATGTGTGGGCCCAGTGCCTGCGGTCAGTCAGGGCTGGGTGTCCGCTATGTCTGGGCCCAGTGCCTGCGGTCAGTCAGGGCTGGGTGTCCGCTATGTGTGGGCCCAGTGCCTGCGGTCAGTCAGGGCTGGGTGTCCGCTATGTGTGGGCCCAGTGCCTGCGGTCAGTCAGGGCTGGGTGTCCGCTGTGTGTGGGCCCAGTGCCTGCGGTCAGTCAGGGCTGGGTGTCCGCTATGTGTGGGCCCAGTGCCTGCGGTCAGTCAGGGCTGGGTGTCCGCTATGTGTGGGCCCAGTGCCTGCGGTCAGTCAGGGCTGGGTGTCCGCTATGTGTGGGCCCAGTGCCTGCGGTCAGTCAGGGCTGGGTGTCCGCTATGTGTGGGCCCAGTGCCTGCGGTCAGTCAGGGCTGGGTGTCCGCTATGTGTGGGCCCAGTGCCTGCGGTCAGTCAGGGCTGGGTGTCCGCTATGTGTGGGCCCAGTGCCTGCGGTCAGTCAGGGCTGGGTGTCCGCTATGTGTGGGCCCAGTGCCTGCGGTCAGTCAGGGCTGGGTGTCCGCTATGTGTGGGCCCAGTGCCTGCGGTCAGTCAGGGCTGGGTGTCCGCTATGTGTGGGCCCAGTGCCTGCGGTCAGTCAGGGCTGGGTGTCCGCTATGTCTGGGCCCAGTGCCTGCGGTCAGTCAGGGCTGGGTGTCCGCTATGTGTGGGCCCAGTGCCTGCGGTCAGTCAGGGCTGGGTGTCCGCTATGTCTGGGCCCAGTGCCTGCGGTCAGTCAGGGCTGGGTGTCCGCTATGTGTGGGCCCAGTGCCTGCGGTCAGTCAGGGCTGGGTGTCCGCTATGTCTGGGCCCAGTGCCTGCGGTCAGTCAGGGCTGGGTGTCCGCTGTGTGTGGGCCCAGTGCCTGCGGTCAGTCAGGGGTGGGTGTCCGCTATGTGTGGGCCCAGTGCCTGCGGTCAGTCAGGGCTGGGTGTCCGCTGTGTCTGGGCCCAGTGCCTGCGGTCAGTCAGGGCTGGGTGTCCGCTATGTGTGGGCCCAGTGCCTGCGGTCAGTCAGGGCTGGGTGTCCGCTATGTATGGGCCCAGTGCCTGCGGTCAGTCAGGGCTGGGTGTCCGCTATGTGTGGGCCCAGTGCCTGCGGTCAGTCAGGGCTGGGTGTCCGCTATGTGTGGGCCCAGTGCCTGCGGTCAGTCAGGGCTGGGTGTCCGCTGTGTGTGGGCCCAGTGCCTGCGGTCAGTCAGGGGTGGGTGTCCGCTATGTGTGGGCCCAGTGCCTGCGGTCAGTCAGGGCTGGGTGTCCGCTATGTCTGGGCCCAGTGCCTGCGGTCAGTCAGGGCTGGGTGTCCGCTGTGTGTGGGCCCAGTGCCTGCGGTCAGTCAGGGGTGGGTGTCCGCTATGTGTGGGCCCAGTGCCTGCGGTCAGTCAGGGCTGGGTGTCCGCTATGTGTGGGCCCAGTGCCTGCGGTCAGTCAGGGCTGGGTGTCCGCTATGTGTGGGCCCAGTGCCTGCGGTCAGTCAGGGCTGGGTGTCCGCTGTGTGTGGGCCCAGTGCCTGCGGTCAGTCAGGGGTGGGTGTCCGCTATGTGTGGGCCCAGTGCCTGCGGTCAGTCAGGGCTGGGTGTCCGCTATGTCTGGGCCCAGTGCCTGCGGTCAGTCAGGGCTGGGTGTCCGCTGTGTGTGGGCCCAGTGCCTGCGGTCAGTCAGGGGTGGGTGTCCGCTATGTGTGGGCCCAGTGCCTGCGGTCAGTCAGGGCTGGGTGTCCGCTATGTGTGGGCCCAGTGCCTGCGGTCAGTCAGGGCTGGGTGTCCGCTATGTGTGGGCCCAGTGCCTGCGGTCAGTCAGGGCTGGGTGTCCGCTATGTCTGGGCCCAGTGCCTGCGGTCAGTCAGGGCTGGGTGTCCGCTGTGTGTGGGCCCAGTGCCTGCGGTCAGTCAGGGGTGGGTGTCCGCTATGTGTGGGCCCAGTGCCTGCGGTCAGTCAGGGCTGGGTGTCCGCTATGTGTGGGCCCAGTGCCTGCGGTCAGTCAGGGCTGGGTGTCCGCTATGTGTGGGCCCAGTGCCTGCGGTCAGTCAGGGCTGGGTGTCCGCTGTGTGTGGGCCCAGTGCCTGCGGTCAGTCAGGGGTGGGTGTCCGCTATGTGTGGGCCCAGTGCCTGCGGTCAGTCAGGGCTGGGTGTCCGCTATGTCTGGGCCCAGTGCCTGCGGTCAGTCAGGGCTGGGTGTCCGCTGTGTATGGGCCCAGTGCCTGCGGTCAGTCAGGGCTGGGTGTCCGCTATGTGTGGGCCCAGTGCCTGCGGTCAGTCAGGGCTGGGTGTCCGCTATGTCTGGGCCCAGTGCCTGCGGTCAGTCAGGGCTGGGTGTCCGCTGTGTCTGGGCCCAGTGCCTGCGGTCAGTCAGGGCTGGGTGTCCGCTATGTGTGGGCCCAGTGCCTGCGGTCAGTCAGGGCTGGGTGTCCGCTATGTCTGGGCCCAGTGCCTGCGGTCAGTCAGGGCTGGGTGTCCGCTGTGTCTGGGCCCAGTGCCTGCGGTCAGTCAGGGCTGGGTGTCCGCTGTGTCTGGGCCCAGTGCCTGCGGTCAGTCAGGGCTGGGTGTCCGCTGTGTGTGGGCCCAGTGCCTGCGGTCAGTCAGGGCTGGGTGTCCGCTATGTCTGGGCCCAGTGCCTGCGGTCAGTCAGGGCTGGGTGTCCGCTATGTATGGGCCCAGTGCCTGCGGTCAGTCAGGGCTGGGTGTCCGCTATGTCTGGGCCCAGTGCCTGCGGTCAGTCAGGGCTGGGTGTCCGCTATGTGTGGGCCCAGTGCCTGCGGTCAGTCAGGGCTGGGTGTCCGCTATGTCTGGGCCCAGTGCCTGCGGTCAGTCAGGGCTGGGTGTCCGCTATGTATGGGCCCAGTGCCTGCGGTCAGTCAGGGCTGGGTGTCCGCTGTGTCTGGGCCCAGTGCCTGCGGTCAGTCAGGGCTGGGTGTCCGCTATGTGTGGGCCCAGTGCCTGCGGTCAGTCAGGGCTGGGTGTCCGCTATGTCTGGGCCCAGTGCCTGCGGTCAGTCAGGGCTGGGTGTCCGCTGTGTCTGGGCCCAGTGCCTGCGGTCAGTCAGGGCTGGGTGTCCGCTGTGTCTGGGCCCAGTGCCTGCGGTCAGTCAGGGCTGGGTGTCCGCTGTGTCTGGGCCCAGTGCCTGCGGTCAGTCAGGGCTGGGTGTCCGCTGTGTCTGGGCCCAGTGCCTGCGGTCAGTCAGGGCTGGGTGTCCGCTGTGTGTGGGCCCAGTGCCTGCGGTCAGTCAGGGCTGGGTGTCCGCTGTGTGTGGGCCCAGTGCCTGCGGTCAGTCAGGGCTGGGTGTCCGCTGTGTCTGGGCCCAGTGCCTGCGGTCAGTCAGGGCTGGGTGTCCGCTGTGTGTGGGCCCAGTGCCTGCGGTCAGTCAGCGGTTGGCTTTGATATTGGGCGAACGACTCGGGAATGAGTTCTCAGAGTCGAGCTCCTTGAACCGCGAGACACCCCCCCCCCCCTCTCCTCCACCCACCCACCCCTGGACGTGCCCGGAGGCCCTAGTGAAAAAAAAACAGGAGTTACTGAACCTGTTCCCAAACCGATCCCTAGGAGGCCTGCAGAAGTCCGTGTCAGGAGTCAGGGAGACGGTCTGGGTAAAATATAACAGTGGTTGGAGGAGCCAGATAACCCTCCCCCCCCCCCCCGCCCCCCTCCTCCAACCTGTAGAAGTGATCTTAACATCAAAACAGTATAGCGCGATCCCACACTGCCGACGACTTACGCCAGGGAACTGGATTTATCTTCTCGTCTTTTCTAATTTCTGAAGACACCCCCCCTCCCCCCGCCCCCCTCTCTTACCTAGGCCACGGCCCAAGGTGTCCGATGCCACAGTTAATACCTCCTGGGGCCCCTCCCCCCCAGAGTGACACATACGGTTACCGGGGATCACCCGGCACCCCCCATCATCACCCCCCCCCCTCCCCAACCGTCACCCCCGACCCCACCCCTCACCTCGACCCCCCACTCCGACCGCTCAAGGGTGGGAGTCCATGACCACTTCATTAACCTGGCGACAGCGTTGGGTGGGACCCCCCGCTGGCGCAGGTCACACCTGGATACTCCCCCACTCTGCCGTCACCATGGGTACCGCTGGGGTAGCGCATTACAGGCTCCACCCCGTCACTTACACCCAGAAACGATCTGTCTCACGTGTCATACAGAGAAAAACTGTGTCACGTTGTCATGGTCCTTTCACCCCCCCCCCCACCCCCCCATCCCTTCTCTCCCCCGCCATCGCCTCTCCCCCAGACACCTGGTCTTCATCAATTTTCTATTACATGCTTGGCAATGTTAACGCTGTGCGTATGAATACATTAGGAGGTGATACGGTGCGTCATTTGTCTTCGTGAGCGTTCGACATAGTTCTCCCCCAGGTTGTCCCCTCGCCCTAAGCTTTCTGGGAAAAGTGGCTGTTGCGTTGACGCACACTAAAAGTGCGTCCTATAACAGTACACGTGTCCAAACAGGCGACCGAGTTGTCAAAAAGGCAAGAGAAAGATAATATTTATAAGAAAATACATGTCAGCGAAAGGAGGAGAAATAGGTAAGAGAAGAGAAAGAAAGAGCAGAGCAGAGGGACAAAAAAGAGCGATAAGTAAGGAGGAAACGGAAGACGTAGGCGCAGCCTTTAGTCACAATTAGTGACTAGTAATAACATACCCCCCCCCCCCTCATCGCCCCCTCACCGCCCCCTCACCAGTAGCCTGTTCGCCGCCTCTTGTCGACCTGGTTCCCTGCTCCCCGACATCAGTAGCCACATTGTCTACCTGGTTCCCCGTTCTCCCGCATCACTAGCAACTCCGTCAAGGTTGCCCCTCCCCCCCCCACCCCCCTCTCCACCAGGTCCCTTGTAACAGTCTCCACGACCCATTACTGACGCCATCTCAGACTCTATGGGACTCTAACTTCTACATTCAGAGGTACACGACTGGATATATATTAAAATAATGCATTTCAAAGCAATATATATAAAGCTAGAAGTTCTTCTAATCTGGACATTGGGGAGATTGCAAAACTAGAACTAAACTTCAGACGTGCAACAACTTGTCTTGACGCTGTCATCGGCTGATCCGCATAAACTAGAAGACAACTTCATCGGTTTCGGAAAACATAAAAAGACGGCATTGATTTGAAGTGCCAAATGCCAAGCATTGCCTCTTGGCGTGTAAGTCTAATTCCACTCGGTTAATTTTATCTGTGGCCTGATTTTAAAGGGGAAAAAGCTACATACTTTCAAGAAGTCGGTCAGCAACTAGAAATAAAGAAGTTCCGCTTGCCGTGAGTGTGGCGGTCGTGGCGCACCATCGCTTCCCAATGTTCGCGAGGCTTCCTGGTATCGTCCGCCATATTGCTTATTTGCCAAGTATGCTATGCGTGCTATAACACAGCCGCAGTGGTCAAAGACAGGAATTGTCTCAAATGGAATTTAATTGAGTTCTGAGTGCAGCACGGAGCTCCCCCTGGTGGCGGCAATGGGTGTAGCTGGTGTACATGCGCTTCCCGCTCCCGATATTGGACAAGTCAATCTTTTTCGTTGTACTTTGTAGATCTAGTTACTGTTGGAAATATTCCGGAGAAAAGGACTGCTTGTTCATTGTGTAAATCTTCCACTTTTAAATTGCTGTTAGCTTGATGTTATGTTACTGTGGCCATGTGGTCTTATGACTGATGCCTACGTAATGCCTGATGTTAATGACGTATTATGTGACGTCAATGGCCTAATGTCTGATGTTAATGATGTAATGTCTGATGTTAATCACGTAATGTCTGATGTTAATGGAGTAATGTCTGATGTTAATGACGTAATGTCTGATGTTAATGAAGTAATGTCTGATGTTAATGGAGTAATGTCTGATGTTAATGGAGTAATGTCTGATGTTAATGAGGTAATGTCTGATGTTAATGGAGTAATGTCTGATGTTAATGAGGTAATGTCTTATGTTAATGATGTAATGTTTGATGTTAATGAAGTAATGTCTGATGTTAATGACGTAATGTCTGATGTTAATGAAGTAATGTCTGATGTTAATGGAGTAATGTCTGATGTTAATGACGTAATGTCTTATGTTAATGATGTAGTGTTTGATGTTAATGAAGTAATGTCTGATGTTAATGACGTAATGTCTGATGTTAATGGAGTAATGTCTGATGTTAATGGAGTAATGTCTGATGTTAATGAGGTAATGTCTGATGTTAATGGAGTAATGTCTGATGTTAATGAGGTAATGTCTGATGTTAATGGAGTAATGTCTGATGTGAATGAGGTAATGTCTGATGTTGGTGGGTATGTTGCAGGCGCATTACGATCAAGAGGTACTCTCTGAAGATCAGTCCGGCCTACCAGAATGACACAGACAAGTACGCGTGCCACGCCAAGAACCAACACGGGGAGGACTGGCAGAACTTCACCGTCGTCGTCAAGGGTACGTGGTTCACGTGGCGCGGGCCACAGCACCCCCAGTCATGTCCGAATCTACGCACGAAAAACGCCATTTCGCCATAGCTTCTCTCGCTCCTGGCGTCCCCATTACTAGAAAGGTGTTTGCTGACTAACAATTTTTCTAGTTCTCAAAATGCGTCTTGAGTGGATGTGTTTTATTTTTTGCCCGTAAAGCTGAAAATGTGTCGAGCGTTTATCAATCTGGTAGAGACTAGAAGAATATTCACACTGGAGGTGGATGGTCTGAAGTGGGAAGTGCCAGACCTAAGTATAAGGTAATTGCAGATATTAAGTATCATTTCTGCATGATGGATTTTCGCTATTACGACATAGAGAAGCTATGACCGAAAGACCCTTTTCAGCGAAACTTGGTTTGTAAATTATGCATTTCTAGCGGGAGCTGAAGGAGCGGTACTGTGGGGGGGGGGGCGGGGTCGGGGGTGCGTGGGGTGGGTCGGGTGCGTGGGGTGGGTTGGGGTGCGTTAGGCAGTGTGTAGTTGGGGGTTTGGGGGCGTGAGGGGGGGGGGTGCCTTGAAGGGGCGGTGGGCCGCAGGGAGTGTTTGTTCAGTGGGTCCCGGGGGTGATTACCCCCAGTTAACACCTAGGCCACTGTGATACCTCCCCGGCACTCCGCTCTCACATCTTCCTGTTCCCGTCCCCTGTCGAGAGCCGTGTTAACCGTGTCGTTTCCAGCTGCATCTGTAGCAACACACCATGTTTGTGGAGGAGGCGGGGGGGGAAGGGGGGTGAGGGCAAAGAAGTTGTCTTTTCGGCTGCCTCCCCTTAGCCACAAATCCGCACGGGCGAAGATGAAGTTGGCGATGGGGAGGGGGGGGGGGTGTTTGTGTGTTTTGCTAAGCAACAAGCACGAGATCTCCCCGAACGTAAGCGAGGGGGGTGGAGGGGTGAAGAGGGTGGGGAGTGGGGATCGGTTGGAAGAGGGGAAGAGCAGAGGGGGAGGGGAGGGTACCTACCGCTGATCATGGGATTCACGATCGTTTAGGGAAAGCGATCTGACCTTATGGTTGGTTAGGCCAGAGATCAGCCTTTGTCTCCGCTGCACACAGCCAGAGATAACATGGTATATAACTGTGGCGCCATCTAGCGGGAAAGGATAAGTGTTTTATTACCTTTCTAAACACTGACATAGAGGACGTGAACACCGTGGAAATAACCGACACATTCCGAGGAGACTTCGTGTGATCATCTGGGCGCTAAAGGTTGCACAAGTACCGCGACCAAATCACACATATCGCTACCCTAGCGGCACAAGGTCACCTACCAAGGTCATCTACGACCACATGGGGGTTATAGATGTGCCCCCCCCCCCCCTTCCTCTCCTCGGCCGCCCTGGCCCTTGTGAATGGTGGCAGTGGTTGTGGTGGTTACCCTGGTGATTATTGGGGGTGATGTGGGGAGCGAGGAGAGGTGGAACAGATAATATCTTGGGTCCACATTGCGTATTTCCTTTCACTTGTAAGCTTATATATTTTGATTTCGTTAATTGTATTACCGCTGAAATTACCCGTCAATCCCAAAAATCTTGCTATACAAATCTACAATAAAGCTATAGGATTGTCGGGGCGGGGATGATCCTAGATTTTACTAAAGAATTAATCCAATTCTCACTAAATCCTCCTCGATTTTACAAAAGGAGTACAGGGTCTGCACCCTGGCCGCACTACCAAGGCGCCTGTCCTGCCTAGGAGTACAGGGTCTGCACCCTGGCCGCACCACCAAGGCGCTTATCCTGCCTAGGAGTACAGGGTCTGCAACCTGGCCGCACTACCAAGGCGCCTGTCCTGCCTAGGAGTACAGGGTCTGCACCCTGGCCGCACCACCAAGGCGCTTATCCTGCCTAGGAGTACAGGGTCTGCAACCTGGCCGCACTACCAAGGCGCCTGTCCTGCCTAGGAGTAAAGGGTCTGCACCCTGGCCGCACGACCAAGGCGCCTATCCTGGCTAGGAGTAAAGGGTCTGCACCCTGGCCGCACTACCAAGGCGCCTATCCTGCCTAGGATAAAGGGTCTGCACCCTGGCCGCACGACCAAGGCGCCTATCCTGGCCAGGAGTAAAGGATCTGCACCCTGGCCGCACGACCAAGGCGCCTATCCTGGCTAGGAGTAAAGGGTCTGCACCCTGGCCGCACTACCAAGGCGCCTATCTTGCCGTCGGAGTAAAGGGTCTGCACCCTGGCCGCACTACCAAGGCGCCTATCCTGCCTAGGAGTAAAGGGTCTGCACCCTGGCCGCACTACCAAGGCGCCTATCCTGCCGTCGGAGTAAAGGGTCTGCACCCTGGCCGCACTACCAAGGCGCCTATCCTGCCTAGGAGTAAAGGGTCTGCACCCTGGCTGCACTACCAAGGCGCCTATTCTGCCTAGGATAAAGGGTCTGCACCCTGGCCGCACGACCAAGGCGCCTATCCTGGCTAGGAGTAAAGGGTCTGCACCCTGGCCGCACTACCGAGGCGCCTATCCTGCCGTCGGAGTAAAGGGTCTGCACCCTGGCCGCACTACCAAGGCGCCTATCCTGCCTAGGAGTAAAGGGTCTGCACCCTGGCCGCACTACCAAGGCGCCTATCCTGCCTAGGAGTAAAGGGTCTGCACCCTGGCCGCACTACCAAGGCGCCTATCCTGCCTAGGATAAAGGGTCTGCACCCTGGCCGCACGACCAAGGCGCCTATCCTGGCTAGGAGTAAAGGGTCTGCACCCTGGCTGCACTACCAAGGCGCCTATCCTGCCTAGGAGTAAAGGGTCTGCACCCTGGCTGCACTACCAAGGCGCCTATCCTGCCTAGGATAAAGGGTCTGCACCCTGGCCGCACTACCAAGGCGCCTATCCTGCCTAGGATAAAGGGTCTGCACCCTGGCCGCACGACCAAGGCGCCTATCCTGGCTAGGAGTAAAGGGTCTGCACCCTGGCTGCACTACCAAGGCGCCTATCCTGCCGTCGGAGTAAAGGGTCTGCACCCTGGCCGCACTACCAAGGCGCCTATCCTGCCTAGGATAAAGGGTCTGCACCCTGGCCGCACGACCAAGGCGCCTATCCTGGCTAGGAGTAAAGGGTCTGCACCCTGGCTGCACTACCAAGGCGCCTATCCTGCCGTCGGAGTAAAGGGTCTGCACCCTGGCCGCACTACCAAGGCGCCTATCCTGCCGTCGGAGTAAAGGGTCTGCACCCTGGCCGCACGACCAAGGCGCCTATCCTGCCGTCGGAGTAAAGGGTCTGCACCCTGGCCGCACTACCAAGGCGCCTATCCTGCCTAGGAGTAAAGGGTCTGCACCCTGGCCGCACTACCAAGGCGCCCACCCTTCCGTCGGAGTAAAGGGTCTGCACCCTGGCCGCACTACCAAGGCGCCTATCCTGCCTAGGAGTAAAGGGTCTGCACCCTGGCTGCACTACCAAGGCGCCTATCCTGCCTAGGAGTAAAGGGTCTGCACCCTGGCCGCACCACCAAGGCGCCTATCCTGCCTAGGAGTAAAGGGTCTGCACCCTGGCCGCACTACCAAGGCGCCTGTCCTGCCTAGGAGTAAAGGGTCTGCACCCTGGCTGCACTACCAAGGCGCCTATCCTGCCGTCGGAGTAAAGGGTCTGCACCCTGGCCGCACTACCAAGGCGCCTGTCCTGCCGTCCGAGTAAAGGGTCTGCACCCTGGCCGCACTACCAAGGCGCCTATCCTGCCTAGGAGTAAAGGGTCTGCACCCTGGCCGCACTACCAAGGCGCCCACCCTTCCGTCGGAGTAAAGGGTCTGCACCCTGGCCGCACTACCAAGGCGCCTATCCTGCCTAGGAGTAAAGGGTCTGCACCCTGGCTGCACTACCAAGGCGCCTATCCTGCCGTCGGAGTAAAGGGTCTGCACCCTGGCCGCACCACCAAGGCGCCTATCCTGCCGTCGGAGTAAAGGGTCTGCACCCTGGCCGCACTACCAAGGCGCCTGTCCTGCCTAGGAGTAAAGGGTCTGCACCCTGGCTGCACTACCAAGGCGCCTATCCTGCCTAGGAGTAAAGGGTCTGCACCCTGGCTGCACTACCAAGGCGCCTATCCTGCCTAGGAGTAAAGGGTCTGCACCCTGGCCGCACCACCAAGGCGCCTATCCTGCCGTCGGAGTAAAGGGTCTGCACCCTGGCCGCACTACCAAGGCGCCTGTCCTGCCTAGGAGTAAAGGGTCTGCACCCTGGCTGCACTACCAAGGCGCCTATCCTGCCGTCGGAGTAAAGGGTCTGCACCCTGGCTGCACTACCAAGGCGCCTATCCTGTCTAGGAGTAAAGGGTTGCACCCTGGCCGCACTACCAAGGCGCCTATCCTGCCTAGGAGTAAAGGGTCTGTACCCTGGCCGCACTACCAAGGCGCCTATCCTGCCTAGGAGTAAAGGGTCTGCACCCTGGCCGCACTACCAAGGCGCCTATCCTGCCTAGGAGTAAAGGGTCTGTACCCTGGCCGCACTACCAAGGCGCCTATCCTGCCGTCGGAGTAAAGGGTCTGCACCCTGGCCGCACTACCAAGGCGCCTATCCTGCCGTCGGAGTAAAGGGTCTGCACCCTGGCCGCACTACCAAGGCGCCTATCCTGCGTACCAGGGCCGTGTTTGGCGGGTTGGTTGCCATGCCCACCCCCCCCCCCCCACGCTGCATGGTATGGCACCATAGCCCATCAAGGGCCAGAGAGTGGCTTATCGCTACCCAAATGGCTGTCAAATCACTTGAGCCGCCTGCTGGAAGTGGCACTGATGGGGGTAGAGGGATGCGGAGGGCGTGGGGTGGAAGGGGAAGGGGATGGGAGGAGGGGGGGAGGGGGTGCTGGAGGGAGGCGCCGGGTGGTACGTCCCTAGTGGTCGTAACGCCCTGGGGTGTTTATCCCCAGTAGGGGATGAGTGGGGCGCGGGGGGGGGGTGGAGGATGGGGGGGGCGGTTAGCTTGTGGTCAAAGTAACGTGACCCCACCCCACCCCACCCCCTTCCGTTTAACCTTAATCTAACCCTTACCTGACCCCCACCCCCCCCCCCGCCGCCCTCTGCAGCTGCCCCTACCGATCAAGGATGTTGGATGTCATGGCTTCCTTGGTCTTTACTGCTTGTATGTTTGGGCGAGGGGGGGAGGGGGGTAACCCCAGATGACGAGGGAGGGGGTGATTTCAAGGAACCGCCGGAGCTATATGGGGAAGCTAGGGTGGGGGTGGGGAGGGTGGGGGGTGTCAAGGAATGCCCACGGCCATATGAGTGGTCACTGTTGATGCCAGTGTCCAACCTGACCCCTGCCGGGAGTTTCCACTTCCGGTCGAGATTGGTTCGCGGTGACCAGCTCCCCAGTGACCGCCGCCTATGGCGGTTATGATCACGTGACCAGACCGATGTATATATGTCTGTGGCGGTCATATCCAAACATACATATATCCGGGTATGTTTGGCGATCCGCGCGCCCCTAGCGGACTTCCTGTTAGCAGGAAGCCGCGTATTACTCAATCCCAGATTTCCGGTTGTCTACTTCCGGTACCGATTTCAGCTCCTATGGGAACGTATTATTATTAATAAGTTACGTCGATGGGTAAATGTGAGAGGTAAAGTTAATGGCGGGCGGGGTGGGGTGGGGGGATGGTACAGGCTGACGGAACTAATGAAGTCCTGGTAAGCAAGGTTGCAGTGAACAGTCTCCGCTAACTAAAAGTGTTTGATAAATCCTGGTATCTTTGCGCCGAGGAGTTGGTTGGGGTACTTTTCTCCAAAGGTTCTCCCTCCACGCCACCACACCCCGTCCCCCGGGGGGTTTCTCGGTGTTTAGCTGCGATACGCTGGGAAAGCTCATCCCGGGGGGGGGGGGGCAAGGGAGGGTCTTGGCGGGGAGACCTTGAGTCGGACCGGTATAACTGTGGCGCGGTGGGGGACCCAGCTAACTCAGCCGTAGGGGACCCTGCCTCCGCCATAGCAGGGAACCAGCCAGAGTTTGAAGACCGACAGAGCGGGTGTGTATATGGAGGCGTGTGGGCCTGGGGGTGAAGGGAAGGGGGGGGGGGGGAGGTATGTACCACGTGGTGTCGTGTTACCGCTCTGTACGTGTCTGACCCAGTCTCGGCGGCCGCCGCCAGACGGCGCTCCCAGAAGGACGTCTTGTCGGACATAGCTCCCCCTAGCGGAGGAGACGGCGCAGGAGGAGAATCCGCTAAATTGGCCCGAAGCTGCCGCGAGGGGACGCCACCACCTCCCTGGATGTAACCTTTTTGTCTCCCCGCTAGGCCTCCAGTGGCAGCGCTATATACTATTATGGCACATTGAACCCAGTGTACATTTCACCCGTGTAGCCCCTTAGCAACCGATGCGTTTTGGCGAACACGCCGCTGCCACGGACTTTGATGTGTTTAGGGCCCCGGATGAGGGCTGCCGAGCTTCCGCCAGCGCGTCAAGTCTTCTGTTGTACCTTGTTTATAACACTTCACGGGGTTGTAGGTATTATAAGGATCCTTCCAAGTCCGCTGAGGGAACCAAAAAAACACGTAGAACGGCAAAACGGCGCCGGGTCCCTTGCGGGTTGTATCCACGATACAACGGTAAAGCATGATAAGTGTTAGACATAAACCATGTGCCTTTTTCAGCAAGAAAGAACCGTCGCCGCATAAATAATGTCGTGTTTTTCGCTGGAGTTCAATGCGAGGCAGTCTCCAGGCGAGATCTGGTGGCAGCCATCGAGTCACAGTTTGTGGAGAAAACATTTTAACCGGTCCCAGATTTCTAGCAGTGATCGAGAGATTAATTTGTCGGTTGTTCCCTTTGTTTTCGGTGTTTCAATACCGGAAACAATAGACGCCGCACCGGAAGTAGCGAGCGACAAGGACCGCCATTGTAGTCGCCGAGCTTCAGTCACCGATGACAATCGTATCAAAGAAATCCTTTCTTTATCCGGGAGTTTACAAAACTGACATCCTACCGTTGCCCCGCCACTCATCCCCACTCGAACCTCACCCCCCCCCCCCCCTCTCGATCCTCACCCACCCCCTCCCCACCCCTACGCCTATCCACTCGAACCTCACACCGCCCTCGACCCTCACCCCCCCCCCCCCCCCCCCCCACCCTCCCTCACTACACCCATGTTCTACGTTCTTTCCGAAATAAAAATCGCCCGCGTCGCTTAATATCAATCCCTAGTTTTCGGCAAGCCGCGTGCACTTTGACCTGACCCAAAACGGAAGTCGTCCCACCGGCGATGGGCGACAGATGCGTGGCGTGGAGCGGGTGGCGGTGTATGGTGAGACATCTGTTAGCGGGAGGCCCCGGCCTGCGTGTCGTAGCGCCATCTGACGGCCGACAAACACATCAAGGAGCACAGCTTGGGAGTCCTGGGCGTCTCTGTCTCACCACTGACCGCAATGGTAAACAGGACGGAGCGGGGATATGTAGGTAATCATGCAAAAAATGGTCACCATATTTGAGACAACTGTCTGTCTGTTCCATCGGTCATTATTGGGCCAAGGGAGTGATGGCATGCGGAGAAGATCACATAAGTGAAATATGGTAATAACATATTTCCCCGGCTTAATTTTGTGAGTCAACGTTGGTCGGTTACTTCTGGTGTTTTCATTAATTAAATCAATCATCATTGAAAAAAAGCCTAGCTGTATGGCGAGAAACGGGGCCAGTTGTATAAATCGCGTTCCGGGTGTTGCCCTTGTCTTAGTGGTGTGGCATAGCAGTTTATTTACGCCTTAAAAATGCGCCGACTAAGTGCGAACAAACCGATGAGAGACTTCTCCGCCGATAGGGGGCGTGCGGGGAGGCAGGGAGCGGGCCGACTCCCTGGCATGTGTCACGTTATCTGCTCGTCTATAGTTATCTCTTAGAGGTGGTTCAGCTTATCTGGAGACCAATTCGTGACTGCCATTTCGGGGGGGGGGGAGCTGGCCGGGGTGGGAGGGGGGACGGAAGGGAGTGGCAATGCAGGAGGGGTGGGG
>OZ025262.1:36106056-36258752 GCA_964019135.1 Arenicola marina | reverse complement strand
GCCCTCTACCTATACCCACCCCCACTGATCTTTACAGACTACAAGGGCGGAGGAATACAGGGACCGGCCTGATCACCTGGGCGTAATCACCGTCCACTGCAGCGCACCTGTTCCGCTCCCAGTGAGTCCCCAGCGCCAAGAAGGCCAAGATACAGTAGCTCATTAGTGGCCAGCTCTCAATAGACTTCCGTCGAACTTACAACCGCTTTAACAGCCAAAGCCCCCCCCCCCCCACACCCCACCCCGCCTTCCCCTCCTCCCTTCCCGCCCCAATGACCGATTTACATTTCAAGGTCTCCACGTGGCCGGTCTGGTCTCCCTGGCAACCATACGGTGGCGGTAATGACCAGCGACAGTGGTTGCAGCAGAACCCACGTGCTTCGTAACGCCTCGGCTTTGATCAGAAAGAATTGAGTCATAAATGTGATGTAAGTATGACGTGCGGCCGACGTGGAAACAAACTATCCCGGTTGCAATTCAATTGATTAGCGAACCCTTAATAATAGTATTATAATAAGATCATGAATAGGCCTATTATTATTACATGTAATAAGGCAATATTTCCTTTAACCGGAAAGCGTCTTGTCATTGAAGTCTCCTGTTAGGTTCACATGGCTTGCGAGCCGCGCATCTCTCGCTGTGCATATCGGGGGGGGGGGGGGGGGGGGGGCGGGGTGAGGAGCGGTGTATTGGTAGTTAATTGCCGTGATACCCGGCACACGGAAAATGTGGGTGGATGGGGGGGGGGGGGTGGGTAGGTAAGACAAGGAGGTTCCTTGTATGCCGCAATGGATGAGTTGCCGCGTTGTTCCAGTCACCTGTGTTGTGTAGACCCGGCCTGTCGGGCTAGGGATCCCAAGGCTGGTCGGGCTGTCCATCGGGCGATCCCCGGACTGACACGCCGAGTAGGTAGGAGGGATCCACCCTGTTGGGCTGTTGGACTCTGCCCTGCATTTATTGTGCTGCAGCGACAACCGCCTTTTGAAATGACCAACCCCCAAAGTGAAATCACACCAACGCTCCGTATTATTCCCATTAATTAAAACCCCACTTCGCCCCCCGCCACCATCCTTTCATCTCGACCACGCCAACACCCCCACCGCCGACCACCTCCCCCCCACGCGCGGACTGACCCCAGTGACCGCATTACGGGGTCGAGCCGCGGCTAAAGGGTGTGTCACTGGGTTGAACCTCCCCGCGGGGTAATTTCCCACCTGGGAGAGGGTGTTAAAGAGTTAAGGTACCGGGACCGGGCGCGGGGTGTCACCTTACCCCGGGACACACAGCGCGCTACATCACGTCCCTCAGCCCCCCAATGAGTCAACACCCCCCTCCCCCCACCTCCACCCTCCACACACAACAAGAAACCCCCAGGAGAGGAGACAGTGGTCGGTATTCACCCTCGAGGGGGCGCCAGGCGATCACGTGCTCTGAAGGGTCTATTTACGACAGGCTGGCCGTCTAGGCGCGACAACGAAAACACGGGCTGAAGCATGCACTTCCGTTTCCTTCAACACCCCAAATGACCAGACCGAGGCTCCGGAACTTGGGCCGCAGGGTGTCGTCTCTTCCACATTGATGCATCCATCCAGCCCCTCGGTCAGACCTTCCGGCGTTTAGCACCTGCCCATTAGATATTTGCAGAGGTGATATATTTACATAGCGAAGCGACCGACGTTTCTTTTTTAATAGGGAAGAATAAAATAGTGAAGAAGTTTCTGAAGGGGACTCGTGGGTATGTGCTACCGCACTTGACAGCGGATGCGGCCGAAAGGAGCCGGCATTCCCACACACCCGACCACCAAGAAAGGAAAGGAAACATTTTTCTACTGCCTTCAATGAGAGGCTGACGTCCGGGCTGGGCCGCCGCCGGGCCTGTCGCCTGTTGTCAAGGCGGAGTCTGGCGCCCGACTCATCAACAGCTTGCATCGACCAGCGAAATTATTGTAAAATAAAACATATTCAACACTTACAATGCGGAAAAAGTCATTATATAGTTTTCTTCCAATTCCCTCTAGAATAGGTCTGGTTAATCTGAATAAACTACCGAGTGTTATAGTCTGCTATTCTTGGTGGACGAACTACGCGCCAAACCGCAGCAGCGAGCAGACGACATTTTTTTAATGATGTAGGCGTGGCGCGTGTTCTAAGGGCATCCTGTTTACTTTGGTATTCCACCATCGCGATGCGGCAGGCGCACAGACTATGCGCAGCTAGGCTGCATAAACATTGTACCCCCTTTCAGAAATGGAACGCAATGTTTAATCGTTCGCATATAATTATATATCGCATATCGAGTAAACTTTCGATCTATTCTGAGGCTCGCTCGGTGGTCGTAAATATGTCAGATGGTGATGGCTTAAATTCCCATCGACCTCAGGCTGGGTAGAAAACCATGTTGCCAAGACCACGGCCTGTTGCCAAGACTACGGCCTGTTGGCAAGTCTACAGTCTGTTGTCAAGGCCACAGCATGAGAAAACGCCGCAGCTTGTTTACTAAGAGGTTACAGCGTTTGCAGACAGACGAGGAAATGCCGCGGCCTCGTTACCAATAGCAACCGGACGGGAATAAGATGAGCGTCTCGCGAGGCGAGACTTGCCATATTAGGTATGTTTTCATCGACTACAACGACATAAACTACGCATCAAAGAAATTGGTCGCAAATTAACTTTTATTCCTTTGCTTTGTGAACGGCTGAAGTGGTCGAAAGAGCCTGTCAGTGATTTGCAATGCGAACCACTTTGAATGCCATCTTAATGTGTCTCTCCAATAAAAAACGGGCCTTAAATTGTGTGGTTAAATGATTTGCCGCTGCTTGGAGTGAGCACGTTTACAGTATGGACCCGTGTTACTCAATGTTAATTGCGCGCTCGTGTATAGAATCATCTGCTCACCACCGCCAACCTTAACCTTCGCTACACATGCGCAAAACGAGGCAAATGCCTAAAAATATCGTTTCGAAGAGAGTGGAAAAAACCCATCCGATAAACGTTTGGTGTGCAACAATCTAAATACCTCGCGAAATGCCAGTGTGAGAACCACTTGGAAGTCTCCCCAATGTGTCTCCGAGGTTTTGGATGCCACAGTCATCTTGGCAGTTTCGGCATCCAGCGATGAGGGTGACTTCTGGGTTCATCAAGAACTTAATACCAGATCTACTGGCTCCGGATTGTTAATGTAATGTGTGTAAGAGCTGTTAACAATGATCGGTATGAGACGGGGGCACCGAGCATGGTCAATACAGCGCCGATGGGGAGTGGGGGGGGGGGGGGGACAGATCGCACTCTGCAGATTTCCAGCAACACTTATGGATTGGTGGTTCAGGCCACTTGTGTGCACACATGAGTTTGAGAGGATGGCGCGACAGAAGGTTTGAACAGTCTACATTAGACATCAGGCGGCTGCAGTGGACCGAGTGATGCGACAAGAGTTTAAATTATATCAATTACTCATTTCCTACTTTTTTGTTATTATTGTTGTTGGTAAGTAATTTATAAGTTATCTACATTAATAGGGTATATATTATATATATATATATATATATATATATATATATATTTATATATTATTGGTATTTGAAATTATCGGTATTTGAAATTATCAGTATTTGAAATTATCGGTATTTGAAATTATCGGTAATTAAATCATTGATATTTGAAATTTATGATATTTGAAATTTTGATATTTGACATTTTTGATATTTGAAATTTTTGGTATTTAAAATTATTTAAACTTATTGGTATGTAATATAGTTGAACGATGCTAAATGACGGTCGCCTGGAGTGTAGAAGTGTTCGTGGTAGGGGGCGGGAGGGCAGCCTCACTCATACACAGGGTGGTATGGGGCGGGAGGGCAGCCTCACTCATACACAGGGGCGACTGCAAGTCTTCTCCATTTAACGATTTAAGTTTGCGATAGTGTTAACTTTGTGTTATGGCTGATTCCTCGTCTTGTCGAAGTCTCGCCACCCACGAGATTCTCGAGGTATGCGTGTGTCCCACGTGACTCGGTCTAGCGGGCCGTAATGGCGCCCTCTGGCGGTGTTTCTCTTTGGCTTTCAGAAAAAAAACACGTTTTTTTTCCTTTCCCAGCCACTAACTAACATGGCGAGCGATAGAGCGGCTCTTCTGCCCTCCGAGTCGCCGCGAACTTAAACAGTCCGCCAAAGTGTAATTTTCATTTCAAAAGTTTTCAGGCAACAAATATGCCCATTTTAAACACCGTTTATCCCCGTACCTCCGGGAAGCTGTCTTCCCTCCCAGCATTTCACAGCGCATAGGGAACCAAGAAAGTAAAAAAAAAAAAAGTAAAAGTCAAAAGTGCCGAAGCGAAATCAGATCACGGAAAAGAAAAGGAGGGTAAGTTTGGAGTGAATGGCCCAGCGGTGGCGGAGTCTTCTCTCAGTTCTAGGAACAGGCGTCCACAGGCCGACCACGAGGCAACAGGGGCCGGAGTCGCTGCCCCTACCAAGTGGTGCCGAGAAACCAGTAAGACACTCACACCGGGAAAAACCGGAAGCACTTGGTCGCTCGGCAGTCCCTTCCATGGCGAAAAGGAATGATCCGCTATCGAGAGTTTCAAAATGCGTGAAAAACATCAAGAGCTGAAAACTCGGTTGCTGCTTTCAGTCACTGGTTATGTAGTTGTTGTATGCTGGTTGGTTGATATCTGGGCCATTTGTTTGGAGAGGATAAGCAGGAGGTGGCAGCCTGGGATGCCAGAGGAGAGGATAACGGCATGGGAGTGGGGGGGGAGCAGAGAGTGTTGGAGAGGATAAGCAGGAGGTGGCAGCCTGGGATGCCAGAGGAGAGGATAACGGCATGGGAGGGGGGGGTGGGGGGAGCAGAGAGTGTTGGAGAGGATAAGCAGGAGGTGGCAGCCTGGGATGCCAGAGGAGAGGATAACGGCATGGGAGGGGGGGGGGGGAGCAGAGAGTGTTGGAGAGGATAAGCAGGAGGTGGGGGCCTGGGATGCCAGAGGAGAGGATAACGGCATGGGAGGGGGGGGGGGGGTGGGGGGAGCAGAGAGTGTTGGAGAGGATAAGCAGGAGGTGGGGGCCTGGGATGCCAGAGGAGAGGATAACGGCATGGGAGGGGGGGGGGGGGGCAGAGAGTGTTGTGCTTACCTTGTGGCATCGGGCTTTGAGGTTTCGATAGCGTGTTCGTGTCTTTATCTGCGTGGTCGCTGGGCGTCGGGACGGCAGACAGAGTACACGTAACAAACACCAAATAGAACATCAGAGTTCGTCTCCATGTCGATCGCTGTCCCACCGACGTGACGGGGAGGGGGCATCCGGACACAATATGGGGACATTGGCCAACAGACCCTATTATCGCCCGCTCTCGATGCGCGTGCAACGCCTTCCGGTGCATGACGTGACACTGCGCATCACTAGCGCCACCTGTGGAGCGTTCTGTCGATGTCCTCGGAGATGTATCCAGTCGTGTCGCGCTGCATTGTGGTTTAGGTGACCCAGTGCCGGGGCGCGGCGCTCGCAAACTATCCTCGTCGAGTGCGACGTGAGCTACCACGTACGGACTGTCAGCCATTGTTGTGTGTTATAACAGAGCTCGTTCACGAGTGATAACCGCAGTCTACATGACTGGTGACGTCATGTGGTGACGCGTGTAAATCATTCCATGATCATCCAAGCGACGTATTCCATTAGATAAACGGTCTTGAAGGAAAGACACAAGTTGTCCACAGGGAGGTGTACGACATCCGATTTGTGGTTCCTTCAACACCACGTGGTTCCTGCTATCACGTGGTTTCGTCCATCACGTGGAGGTGCCTTCCATGACGTGTTTTGCCCACACTGGCATGGTGGCAACGGTTCTTGCGGTGGCTTCCGGTTTCACCCCCGGATGGGTAGTCTCCACCACAATAGAGAGACGTGTCGAGAATCAGGCAGCTCTTCACCTCCGGAATCGGTTCTGAAAAATTGTAGAAAATAACATAATTTAATTTAAACCTTTGTAAGTGTTTCGGTGATGCTATCAGCGTATGGCATAGATACTATTTGCTTCGCTGCCATTCTTATATGCAATAAAACGTCATAGCGGGGCCTGGCGAGTGTGGGCGCGTGACACAATATCATTAGGGAGTAGACACGGGAGCGCACTTAACAACCTCCATTATCGCCCATCTCACATGGACACGTTTTCTCCCGAGTTCCTTGATGTTTTTTAGTTTTAATAATTTCGTGCTTCTGATGCTTTATGCTTTATTCTCATTCCCTCCATGTTCTTCCAGCAGAGCCGCCTCCCCGTACGACACGACCTCCGAGCGTCCAGGGCATTCACACCTCACTGGCAACATATAGCGGCGGCCCGAGCGACCTCTGGCGGAGGGAGACTCCGCGAATGCGACGGGATTAGATAAGGCAACTTTATCCCTCTCTCCGAGCCGTCCGAATCCAGGCAACAGCAGTGTTATCACCCGGCAAATAAGACCGACACACAGATAGACCTGGCGGAGGGCCACGGGCGGAGAGTGGAATGCGGGGCTCGCGGTGGTCCGGGCCTGCCAGGGCCGCCAGGGCCGCCAGGGCCGCCAGGGCCGTCAGGGCCGCCAGGCCCAACAAAGATTATTGTTACAGAGGGCGTTCCATACACCGGGCGACCATAATGACACCCCTCACGAGTGATTTGCTTACCCTTCCCCCCACCCCACATCCCCGGCCATTGGTTTGTACCGGTATGAAGCCACCGCAGCTTTCAACGTCTACCCGTCCCGCTAGTCTCGTCCTGATGTCTCGCGATATTAAGCACTGTCCCGCGACAGTTTACGCGACTGGCATTAAAATACAAGGTAACAATGGAAGATTAGTCAACATAATAACTATTGCGAAGGGTGTTTAACGCTGCCCTCGGAAGTAAGCGGTCAAGCAAGTGTTGTCTTTACTTGTGGTGACTTGGACGTAACCTAGGGATGTTCCCGCACCACCTTACACAAGTCGCCCAGTCGCTCCACAAAACCACCGCCACCAATGTCACTTGTCATCCAGATATCCCCTCACCCCCCCCCCCACCCATCTCGACACACCCACACCTCAAACAGCACGTGGTGGACACCCACGTGTTACCATAGCAACCATTCATCCGGCCATACAAAGCCTCAAAACCAGTTTGATACCAGCCCCCGCACCACCCCCTCTCGCCGACCCCTGTGAATCCGTAATGATACATCTAAAAAGTTTCGGTAACTTTGTGTCCGAAACTTGTGTCCCAAATTCAAACATGTAGAAACTTCGGAAACAATGTTTCGGTCACAAAGTTACCGAAACATTTCAGGATACACCAGTGAAAAGTTTCGGAAATAAAGTTTCGGTCACAAAGTTACCGAAACATTGCCAGATGTATCATGGCCTTAACGACCACCAGCGCCGCCTAGCGAGTCCGGAGCATCGCCGCCACGGACGTGGAAATCCGGGCGGCAGACTGAAATCCGAGGAGACGTCATCACTCATCCGGGTCATCAGCGTGTCTGCGCGCGCCGAACGCCGCTCGTGCATGTACCGCATTGCGGGGTCAAAGGTCACGAGTGTCAGCAGGGCCGTGATTGATCACTTGGACATTTTGTGTTGTTTTTTTATCCCTGTACGTTTGGGTTCCTCGTTGTTTCGCTGATTTGTCGCCGATTATGGTGGGTCAGCCGTCAACCACAAGGACTGGCACCCGGTGCAGATATATCTGTTCGCACGGCGCAGATATATCTGTTCGCACGGCGCAGATATATCTGTTAGCACGGCGCAGATGTATCTGTTCGTACGGTGCAGATATACATGTTAGCACGGTGCAGATGTATCTGTTCGCAGATGTATCTGTTCGCAGATGTATCTGTTCGCAGATGTATCTGTTCGCAGATGTATCTGTTCGCAGATGTATCTGTTCGCAGATGTATCTGTTCGCAGATGTATTTGTTCGCAGATGTATGTTTTCGCAGATGTATTTATTCGCAGATGTATCTGTTCGCAGATATATCTGTTTGCAGATGTATCTGTTCGCACTGTGCAGATGTATCTGTTCGCACTGTGCAGATGTATTTGTTCGCACTGTGCAGATGTATCTCTTCGCACTGTGCAGATGTATCTGTTCGCATTGTGCAGATGTATCTGTTGGCTCGGTGCAGATATATCTGTTCGCACGGTGCAGATCTATCTGTTCGCTCGGTGCCGATATGTTAACGTGATGTATATGAGTTCACGGAACAGTTTTTCTGGTGTCTTTATGGTGTATATGTTCGCACGGGCCAATCAGATGACAACAGTAGCGGGTATATTGGGTGCGAATACCCGGCATTCTGCCAGTTACCCTCCCCACCTTCCCTTCCCCGGCTGTCCACAGTTTTTGCTGTCAGGCTGTCGACAGTTCTTGCTGTCAGGCTCTAGTATTAACATACCTCAATAGCAAGCAACACTCCACACACAACACAATGATGTTATAACATGGACTCTGGTCTCAGTGAAAATCAATTACTCCTCTTTCCATTTTATAGATATATGCTTGACCTGGGGCCATCCCTCCACACCTCTATCCAGCCCCCCCCCCCCCCCCCATCTCCCCACCTCTACCCAGGGCCCTCCCTCTCACCCTCTCAGCCTCTACCCAGGGCCCTCTCTGCCCGCCTCGCCCAGGCAGCCTCCCCCCATGCCTGCCCTCCCCCGGCGGGCTGACCGCGCTTCCCTCCCTCCCAAGGTCTGGCTGCTCAACTCCCCTCCCGACTCCACCGTGTGATCCCCTCGCCTCAGAGGACCTGTTAATTCCACCCTGACATTCAGCAATTAGTTCCGGCACTGACTCAATCAGAGCCGACCAGCCATACATACTACCCCCCCCCCCCCCCCCGCCCCCTTCCCCACATCCGATACTTTCTTTCCGCCATAGTCCTTCGCCTCCCCCTCGGCCACCTCCCGGCCCCTCCCCCTCGGCCACCTCCCGGCCCCTCCCGCCATACTCCTTCCCCTCCCCCTCGGCCACCTCCCGGCCCCTCCCGCCATACTCCTTCCCCTCCCCCTCGGCCACCTCCCGGCCCCTCCCGGCCCCTCCCGCCATACTCCTTCCCCTCCCCCTCGGCCACCTCCCGGCCCCTCCCGGCCCCTCCCGCCATAGTCCTTCCCCTCCCCCTCGGCCACCTCCCCCTCGGCCACCTCCCGGCCCCTCCCGCCATACTCCTTCCCCTCCCCCTCGGCCACCTCCCGGCCCCTCCCGGCCCCTCCCGCCATAGTCCTTCCCCTCCCCCTCGGCCACCTCCCCCTCGGCCACCTCCCGGCCCCTCCCGCCATAGTCCTTCCCCTCCCCCTCGGCCACCTCCCGGCCCCTCCCGCCATACTCCTTCCCCTCCCCCTCGGCCACCTCCCGGCCCCTCCCGGCCCCTCCCGCCATAGTCCTTCCCCTCCCCCTCGGCCACCTCCCGGCCCCTCCCGCCATACTCCTTCCCCTCCCTCTCGGCCACCTCCCGGCCCCTCCCGCCATACTCCTTCCCCTCCCCCTCGGCCACCTCCCGGCCCCTCCCGGCCCCTCCCGCCATACTCCTTCCCCTCCCCCTCGGCCACCTCCCGACCCCTCCCGCCATACTCCCTCTCCTCCTCCTCGGCCACCTCCCGGCCCCTCCCGCCATACTCCCTCCCCTCCCCCTCGGCCACCTCCCGGCCTCTCCCGGCCCCTCCAGCCATACTCCTTCCCCTCCCCCTCGGCCACCTCCCGACCCCTCCCGCCATACTCCCTCTCCTCCTCCTCGGCCACCTCCCGGCCCCTGCCGCCATACTCCCTCCCCTCCCCCTCGGCCACCTCCCGGCCCCTCCCGCCATACTCCCTCCCCTCCCCCTCGGCCACCTCCCGGCCCCTCCCGCCATACTCCTTCCCCTCCTCCTCGGCCACCTCCCGACCCCTCCCGCCATACTCCCTCTCCTCCTCCTCGGCCACCTCCCGGCCCCTCCCGCCATACTCCCTCCCCTCCCCCTCGGCCACCTCCCGGCCCCTCCCGGCCCCTCCAGCCATACTCCCTCTCCTCCTCCTCGGCCACCTCCCGGCCCCTCCCGCCATACTCCCTCCCCTCCCCCTCGGCCACCTCCCGGCCCCTCCCGCCATACTCCCTCCCCTCCCCCTCGGCCACCTCCCGGCCTCTCCCGGCCCCTCCAGCCATACTCCTTCCCCTCCCCCTCGGCCACCTCCCGACCCCTCCCGCCATACTCCCTCTCCTCCTCCTCGGCCACCTCCCGGCCCCTGCCGCCATACTCCCTCCCCTCCCCCTCGGCCACCTCCCGGCCCCTCCCGCCATACTTCCTCCCCTCCCCCTCGGCCACCTCCCGGCCCCTCCCGCCATACTCCTTCCCCTCCTCCTCGGCCACCTCCCGACCCCTCCCGCCATACTCCCTCTCCTCCTCCTCGGCCACCTCCCGGCCCCTCCCGCCATACTCCCTCCCCTCCCCCTCGGCCACCTCCCGGCCCCTCCCGGCCCCTCCAGCCATACTCCTTCCCCTCCCCCTCGGCCACCTCCCGGCCCCTCCCGCCATACTCCTTCCCCTCCCCCCCGGCCACCTCCCGGCCACTCCCGCTGCCCTCGGTAAGCTGGGCCCCATCAGACCCCATCTTTCAGAGACGCTAGTCGTAATAATAACTTGTGGCTGCTCAGCCCATGTGTGCTACCACGAGAAGAGAATACAGGGCATAAGTTAGGTGTCGGAAACAGCCAACAATTGAGCCGGAGGAGGTGAGATGACCTTGGGAGGAAGGCTCCCCCTCTCCTACTGGTGGAGACCGCTACCTGCCCACAGACCTACAGAACCAGAGCGTGTTGGCCGCCTCCACGGCACCCACAAGGCCTTACAGTGCTAAATGACTGCTCGTCACTCGTTAAGGTGGTCGGTTTAACATACTATACCACCGACGAACGCTTCAAGGGGGGGTGGGGGGGGGACATTTGAAGTAGCGTATCACCCCTATCCTTCATCCTTACTCCCCCTCCCACCCACCAACCGGGCCTTCAGCCAAAGCGGCGCATTGCAACCATGGCATTCAATTGCAATTCCTTTTTTTTAATTGCACTTGTCTTTATCTTGACGTCGTACCACTCAACATCTCTATACACTGTCGGTTCATAGTGTTCAGTCAGAAGGAAATCATTTCTTGCCTAATTATGAGCAAAATGACGATTAAAAACTAAGTCGCTTCTACTACTGCAAACCGCCTGGAATTTTTTGGTTCTTTCATATTTAGAATCTGACACTGGTAGAATTGGATTTTTATTCGCTGTCGGAGGGAGGCGTTGGACGGAGTATGTATCCAGACCCACATAGTACTACGCCTCTACAGAGGTATGTGCTTTAGAAAAGCACGGCTCGGGGTGTTTCGGGCGTGCGAACGGATGCGATGACGCTAAGGCTGACAAGGTGTAGTATACACCCATTCACTGCCCCTCCCCCCCCCCACACAACCCCCTTCTCACCCACCCACCCACCTTCTGATTCCGCCATCCAGCGTAGCCCCACCATTTAACAGGCCTCTTTTCAAAGGAAACGACACACACACAAACTCAAAAACCTGGAAACCTGAGAGATGCGAACACCTGGCCTCCTCCTCCGAGTATTCTAACTTCATATTACCCATGAATCCTTGCGAATAAACATATAAAACTCCGAATAAAACATCGCTCATCGCGGCTCATCCAAATACTCCTAGCACCACCAGAACGAGGCGGGGAAGGAACTTGAAAGTTTCGCTCGCCGCCATACCTGCCTTAATCCAACGAATACGCCAGCAGGCTTGGAATTTCTATATATAATCCCCGCGCAAAGGAGAAAAAAAAAAGATTGGAATTCTTCAATGAATAGACATCTTTTGCGAGGGCGCCGGCCCAAACCGCAACCAACTACAGACGTGGAGGCGGCTACAGGGACCCAGCTTGATGTGGAGGCGGCTACAGGGACCCAGCTTGATGTGGAGGCTCCAGCGCGATAATTCGGCCGTACGTTCACGACAGACCGGATTATGATGTGTATCCAACACGGTGAAGTTGCGTTATCACAGTCGGACACCAAACCAACAGACGATATCGCCTCTGATGTCTGTAGTCCGTGTGTCTCCAGTGTACCCGAGTCCAGAACTAACGAGGCAGTAACAGCCAGCCTCACTGCCACCTCTAATCCTTCCAGAGCCCGTTTGTCTCGCATCCAGTCGCACCAATAATTACACTTTTTAGATGTGCAATTCGATAATCCGTGTTGTATTGGCGGCATAGGTTGCCGAGTGAAGTGGAGTGGGGTACGGTGGAACGGGGGGTGGGGGTACCGGTGGCGCCCGCAGGCGCCAAACAAACGTACAGGGTCTGGATGGCGATGAGAACTGGTTCCTTGCCCGGCCGCGTGCTGGCGGGGCCATAGAATGATCCGGAGACTGAAGTGGTCAGTGAGAGTCCGGGGCCTGGACGGACCCCTCTCGACCCCTCTGGACCCCTCTGGACACCTACCTACCTACCTACGTACCACAGCAGAGGGCGGACTCGCTCCGGAGACAGCCGTGCGACGATCCTCAGTCACGTCGACTGCCGAAGAGCTATTCCGCAATGGTCTTTGCCCAGCGTCCTGGGATCCCGGTTCGATCTGACGCTGTCTGCTCGGATTCCTTCCTAGAAGGCATCAGTCACAAGAGAAATGTATTTGGCGGTAAAACTTCTGCAAGCACTGCAGCGCGGACTAAAGAGAGTCGGAGAGAGAGAGAGAGAGAGGGGGGAAAAAGTGTCGACTTGTGCGGCGTTGCTGTTGCGTGGTTTGCGCTAGCTCTGCTCTGCTCAATCGCTTCTCGTGCCTTTCCGCTTGTCCAGTGAGCGAGCGCCTGGCTCGACCACCACCCTGGCGCTCCCTGGGCCGGCGGGTGGGTGAGGGGGAGGAGCCGGAGGGGGTGGGGCGTGGCGGTGGATGGGGGGTCAATGCCGGGAGTGAGGGTGGGAGGGGGGGAAGGGGGCGTCGGTCGGTCGGCAAGCTGCGGTCGGACGGACGGCGTTTAGTGTGGCCGTCCACAATCACTGCAGAGAGAGCCCCCGACTTGCGTGTTGCTTCCTCCGACCGTTCCTTCTAGCAACTCTCCGGCGGGGTGGGGGGGGGGGTGTAGGAGAGGGCCAGGGGTGGAGAGGGGGGGGAGAGAGGGGCGGTTGTAGAGAGGGGGGCGGGTGGAAGGGGGTCGCAAGGCCGACCTAAGCCTGGGACCCAGGGGACGGGTGGGGAGGGGTGGGAGATAGAGGGTAGGAGGGAGGAGTGATTGGACAGCTTGTCGGGTATATGGGGTTGCATCGCATGGCGACCGGGGGGGGGGGGGGGGGGGTGAGAGGGGGGCCGTGTGTGGTGTCTTGTGAAGAGTTGGTTCGTTAAGATGTGTTGAACGGGTAGGGGGTGGGGGAGGGTGGGTGCATGAACGGAAGGTTAGGGCGCAGGGGGGGAAGGGAGGTAAGGGTGTGTGAAGTAGCCGTGGAGGGGTGGGTGGGTGTGGGGGTGAAGGGGGTGAGGGGCAGGTGGGCTGGGTACTGACGGCTCGACGTGGTTGGTTACTCGGCGCGGGCCAGCGGGTCTGTTCGACCAATCAGGTTGGCGGACAGCTGCGGCAGGATGTATGTGTTAGTTACGTTACACCATTAACCCATTAGTGACTGGCTACACATGATTCCTTCGTACATTCATGTTGGCAATAAAGCGAAGTGCGGAAATACGCAGTCTTAGGGGATCCTCCGTGAGACCCGGGGCCTCTGAGCTATAATATACAACCCGTGTATCGGGGAGACTGCTGAGGTCCCCATCAAGCCTTGTCTCGCCCCCCCCCACCAACCTTTCCCAGTGATCTCTCGCCACACAACACAACCGCCAGTCGAGGCAAATAGCGACATAACATATTAAAAGAGTCGTTTTGTTTAGCGGAGTAACACTTGTCGACTACACGCCTTGAGCGACCCGGGATCGATGTCCGATGACATTATTAAAGGCAAGCATTCTACACAAACATTCACTCTACGTCACATTGATCATAGCGGTATATACGTACCAGTTATATCAGATCTCGTTAAAAAAAGGTCGCCAAGTGCATTTTACTACATGTGCGTTGATACAGTCGATATTTAACGGTGACGAGGGTTTTATATGCACAGATGAGACCACAATAGAGTACGTCACTGGTTTGTGTGTGTTGACAAGTGTTCAATACACTGGTTTGTGTTTATTGACAAGGGTTTTATATACACAGAAGAGACCCCAACAGAGTACGTCACTGGTTTGTGTGTATTGACAAGGGTTCAATACACTGATTTGTGTGTATTGCCAAGGGTTCAATACACTGGTTTGTGTTTATTGACAAGGGTTTTATATACACAGAAGAGACCACAACAGAGTACGTCACTGGTTTGTGTGTATTGACAAGGGTTCAACACACTGATTTGTGTGTATTGCCAAGGGTTCAATACACTGGTTTGTGTTTATTGACAAGGGTTTTATATACACAGAAGAGACCACAACAGAGTACGTCACTGGTTTGTGTGTATTGACAAGGGTTCAACACACTGATTTGTGTTTATTGAGAAGGGTTTTATATACACAGAAGAGACCACAACAGAGTACGTCACTGCTTTGTGTGTATTGACAAGGATTAAATACACTGATTTATGTTTATTGACAAGGGTTTTATATACACAGAAGAGACCACAACAGAGTACGTCACTGGTTTGTGTGTATTGACAAGGATTAAATACACTGATTTGTGTTTATTGACAAGGGTTTTATATATACAGAAAAAAACACAACAGAGTACGTCACTGGTTTGTGTGTATTGACAAGGGTTAAATACACTGATTTGTGTTTATTGAGAACTGTTCAATACACTGATATGTTTTATTGACAAGGGTTTTATATGCATAGATGAGACCACAACAGAGTGCGTCGCTGGTTTTTGTGTATTGAGAGGGATTCTATATACACAGATGAGACCACAACACCCAAATACGTCACTGGTTTGTGTGTGTTGACAGGGGCTCTATATACACACATGAAACCTCAAGACGCTCCATTATCAACCGCTGTCACCATGGTTACATTATAGGGTAACGGTAGCCAGACCCCAATTTTTTTCTTGTTTTCGCTGTGAGGGGACGTCACTTCTCTTGCCGCTAGAGGGCGCCTACGTCACGTGATCACCAGCGATTACCAACGAGATCTCCAACGGCTTCCTCAGTTAGCCTGTGGCAGTCACCCTGGAACCTCCACTTTGGTACATAATAACCTCAGTGGGTTAAATATGGGTATCTCTTCCATACCTTCTCATTCTCTCTACCTCTCTCATTCCCTCTAACTCCATCCTACCTTTCTCATTCCCTCTTACTCCATCCTACCTCTCTAATTCCATCTTACTCAATCCGACCTCTCTCATTCCCTCTTACTCCATCCTACCTTTCTCATTCCCTCTTGCTCCATCCTACCTCTCTCGTTCCCTCTTACTTCATCCTACCTCTCTCATTCCCTCTTACTTCATCCTACCTCTCTAATTCCATCTTACTCAATCCGACCTCTCTCATTTCCTCTTACTCCATCCTACCTCTCTCAATCCCTCTTACTCCATCCTACCTTTCTCATTCCCTCTTACTACATCTTACCTCTCTCATTCCCTCTTACTTCATCCTACCTTTCTCATTCCCTCTTACTTCATCCTACCTCTCTCATTCCCTCTTACTTCAACCTACCTTTCTCATTCCCTCTTACTCCATCCTACCTCTCTCATTCCCTCTTACTTCATCCTACCTTTCTCATTCCCTCTTACTACATCCTACCTTTCTCATTCCCTCTTACTCCATCCTACCTTTCTCATTCCCTCTTGCTCCATCCTACCTCATTCCCTCTTACTCCATCCTACCTCTCTCATTCCCTCTTACTCCATCCTACCTTTCTCATTCCCTCTTACTTCATCCTACCTCTCTCATTCCCTCTTACTCCATCCTACCTTTCTCATTCCCTCTTACTCCATCCTACCTCTCTCAGTCCCTCTTACTTCATCCTACCTTTCTCATTCCCTCTTACTCCATCCTACCTCTCTCATTCCCTCTTACTTCATCCTACCTTTCTCATTCCTCTTACTCCATCCTACCTCTCTCATTCCCTCTTACTACATCCTACCTCTCTCATTCCCTCTTACTTCATCCTACCTTTCTCATTCCCTCTTACTTCATCCTACCTTTCTCATTCCCTCTTACTTCATCCTACCTGTCTCATTCCCTCTTACTACATCATACCTCTTTCATTCCCTCTTACTCCATCCTACCTCTCTCATTTCCTCTTACTCCATCCTACCTTTCTCATTCCCTCTTACTCAATCCTACCTTTCTCATTCCCTCTTACTCCATCCTACCTCTCTCAGTCCCTCTTACTTCATCCTACCTTTCTCATTCCCTCTTACTCCATCCTACCTCTCTCATTCCCTCTTACTTCATCCTACCTTTCTCATTCCCTCTTACTCCATCCTACCTCTCTCATTCCCTCTTACTACATCCTACCTCTCTCATTCCCTCTTACTTCATCCTACCTTTCTCATTCCCTCTTACTTCATCCTACCTTTCTCATTCCCTCTTACTTCATCCTACCTTTCTCATTCCCTCTTACTACATCATACCTCTTTCATTCCCTCTTACTCCATCCTACCTCTCTCATTTCCTCTTACCCCATCCTACCTTTCTCATTCCCTCTTACTCCATCATACCTCTCTCATTCTCTCTTACTCCATCCTACCTTTCTCATTCCCTCTTACTCCATCCTACCTTTCTCATTCCCTCTTACCTCATCCTACCTTTCTCATTCCCTCTTACTACATCATACCTCTTTCATTCCCTCTTACTCCATCCTACCTCTCTCATTCCCTCTTACTACATCCTACCTTTCTCATTCCCTCTTACTTCATCCTACCTTGCTCATTCCCTCTTACTCCATCCTACCTCTCTCGTTCCCTCTTACTACATCCTACCTCTCTCATTCCCTCTTAATCCATCCTACCTCTCTCATTCCCTCCTAATCCATCCTACCTCTCTCATTCCCTCTTACTCCATCCTACCTTTCTCATTCCCTCTTACTCCATCCTACCTTTCTCATTCCCTCTTACTTCATCCTACCTCTCTCATTCCCTCTTACTCCATCCTACCTTTCTCATTCCCTCTTACTTCATCCTACCTTTCTCATTCCCTCTTACTCCATCCTACCTCTCTCATTCCCTCTTACTCCATCCTACCTCTCTCATTCCCTCTTACTACATCCTACCTCTCATTCCCTCTTACTTCATCCTACCTCTCTCATTTCCTCTTACTCCATCCTACCTCTCTCATTCCCTCTTACTCCATCCTACCTCTCTCATTCCCTCTTACTCCATCCTACCTTTCTCATTCCCTCTTACTTCATCCTACCTCTCTCATTCCCTCTTACTCCATCCTACCTTTCTCATTCCCTCTTACTCCATTCTACCTTTCTCATTCCCTCTTACTTCATCCTACCTTTCTCATTCCCTCTTACTCCATCCTACCTCTCTCATTCCCTCTTACTTCATCCTACCTTTCTCATTCCCCCTTACTCCATCCTACCTCTCTCATTCCCTCTTACTACATCCTACCTCTCTCATTACCTCTTACTTCATCCTACCTTTCTCGTTCCCTCTTACTACATCCTACCTCTCTCATTCCCTCTTAATCCATCCTACCTCTCTCATTCCCTCCTAATCCATCCTACCTCTCTCATTCCCTCTTACTCCATCCTACCTTTCTCATTCCCTCTTACTCCATCCTACCTTTCTCATTCCCTCTTACTTCATCCTACCTCTCTCATTCCCTCTTACTCCATCCTACCTTTCTCATTCCCTCTTACTTCATCCTACCTTTCTCATTCCCTCTTACTCCATCCTACCTCTCTCATTCCCTCTTACTCCATCCTACCTCTCTCATTCCCTCTTACTACATCCTACCTCTCTCATTCCCTCTTACTTCATCCTACCTCTCTCATTTCCTCTTACTCCATCCTACCTCTCTCATTCCCTCTTACTCCATCCTACCTCTCTCATTCCCTCTTACTCCATCCTACCTTTCTCATTCCCTCTTACTTCATCCTACCTCTCTCATTCCCTCTTACTCCATCCTACCTTTCTCATTCCCTCTTACTCCATTCTACCTTTCTCATTCCCTCTTACTTCATCCTACCTTTCTCATTCCCTCTTACTCCATCCTACCTCTCTCATTCCCTCTTACTTCATCCTACCTCTCTCATTTCCTCTTACTCCATCCTACCTTTCTCATTCCCTCTTACTCCATCCTACCTTTCTCATTCCCTCTTACTCCATCCTACCTTTCTCATTCCCTCTTACCTCATCCTACCTTTCTCATTCCCTCTTACTACATCATACCTCTTTCATTCTCTCTTACTCCATCCTACCTCTCTCATTCCCTCTTACTACATCCTACCTTTCTCATTCCCTCTTACTTCATCCTACCTTTCTCATTCCCTCTTACTCCATCCTACCTCTCTCGTTCCCTCTTACTACATCCTACCTTTCTCATTCCCTCTTACTACATCCTACCTTTCTCATTCCCTCTTACTTCATCCTACCTTTCTCATTCCCTCTTACTCCATCCTACCTCTCTCGTTCCCTCTTACTACATCCTACCTTTTCTCATTCCCTCTTACTACATCCTACCTTTCTCATTCCCTCTTACTCCATCCTACCTTTCTCATTCCCTCTTACTCCATCCTACCTTTCTCATTCCCTCTTACTCCATCCTACCTTTCTCATTCCCTCTTACTCCATCCTACCTTTCTCATTCCCTCTTACCTCATCCTACCTTTCTCATTCCCTCTTACTACATCATACCTCTTTCATTCTCTCTTACTCCATCCTACCTCTCTCATTCCCTCTTACTACATCCTACCTTTCTCATTCCCTCTTACTTCATCCTACCTTTCTCATTCCCTCTTACTCCATCCTACCTCTCTCGTTCCCTCTTACTACATCCTACCTTTCTCATTCCCTCTTACTACATCCTACCTTTCTCATTCCCTCTTACTCCATCCTACCTTTCTCATTCCCTCTTACCTCATCCTACCTTTCTCATTCCCTCTTACTACATCATACCTCTTTCATTCTCTCTTACTCCATCCTACCTCTCTCATTCCCTCTTACTCCATCCTACCCTTCTCATTCCCTCTTACTTCATCCTACCTTTCTCATTCCCTCTTACTCTATCCTACCTCTCTCATTCCCTCTTACTCCATCCTACCTCTCTCATTCTGGTGGTGGATGGAATAGGGAGGGGAGTGGTGGAGGGAATGGAGAGGGTAGTGAGGGGGATTGGATAGGAGAGTTGGGGAGGAAATTGGGAGGGGAGTGGGGGAGGGATTGGATAGGGGAGTAGTTGAGGGAATCGAGAGGGTAGTGGGGGGGATTGGATAGGGGAGTTGGGGAGGAAATGGGGAGGGGACTGGGGGAGGGAATGGGGAGGGGACTGGGGGAGGGAATGGAGAGGGGAAAGGGGGAGGGAGTGGGGGAGGGAATGGGGAGGGGAAAGGGGGAGGGAGTGGGGGAGGGAATGGGGAGGGGAGTTAATGGGTAGGGGATTGGGGAGTTAATGGAGAGGGGAGTGGGGGAGGGAATGGGGAGGGGAGTGCGGGAGGTGTTGGAGAGGGGAATGGGGATAGGGTTTGGTGGTTTCTTGGCTGAAATTATTGGACTGAGTTCTGTCGACACCCATTAAGTGAACCCAATAGAAGTACCTACTTCCGGTCTCGACGCGCCCTCTCTCGACTCGACGGAGAACTGTTTGCTTCTCGCATTGTCGTCTGTGGCCGCCAGGAGGCGCTGTACGCCCCCACTTGCCCTTCTATCTCACAACTTTGACCCCTGAACCCTAGTTTCTTGCAAAACACGGGCTATAATGGGGAGAATCCCTCAGGCGGCCCCCACACAGCCCCCCCCCCCCACCCCGCCTCCTTCTCGTCCAACCGCCCCCCCCCCGCGCCGTCGCTGCGCCCTTAACCTACGTCACCCCCAATAACAAACACTTGTATGGGGCTAAAGTATGCATGGGGCAGGCATTGCACAGACCTGGAGTAACCCCAACATCCGACTGGAGGAGGGTGGCGTGTCCGGCAGAGGTTGGTGAGAGAAAGGGGAGGCGGGGTACTGGCCTCTTCGGTGGGGGTGGAGGTGAGGGGCGTAGGGGTGGCTGGCTGTGCAGGCGAAGGTGGGTGGGGGGGGGGGGTGATTGTACTGCAGCTCGCTATCTTCCTGGTGAAGCACAATTAGGTTGTCCTATTGATATATATCTTATTTCGGATAAAATGTACACACTAAAGTCGCGTCCACCCTCCCCGCCCCTATGCAGTGGCTATATCCTACACTTAGGAGCCACCCTTTCGGAGCGCCAGCGAACATACCACCCCACTCCATGTTGACAAACCCTGCAGCCCCTTGCTTCAGTTATTTGTTAATAGTAAGACTTAATTACAAACAACATAAATATAGGGTTTACAATTTCGTCGAAGTTGAAAATATGCATATTTTTTATTTCAGTAATTTTACATCGAGATAGAAATGGTAGTATGCGTGTCGCCATAGGAACATTAAATATCTCTTTACGAGCGGATTATATACAAATATAATGCACTTTAAATTTAAAACGCCGATGTGTTAGGCTGTACATTCAGGCTGTCTATGTAAAGCGGTTCACGAAAGGCCTGGATTCGTGCGATTTCGATTTCCCGTTGATCCTGACAACCTGCCCCGACTCTGCACCCCACGATGGGTGAGCGGGGGCGAGGGGGGGTGGGGGGGGGGGTGGCGGGTTCACCCAGGCCATACCCGGCCTTGCTAAGGAAGCGGTGACCGGGGTGAGGGTGCCCGGCTGGTGCACCTCGATCATGTTCGTTGTCGTTTAAAGGTACGCTAACCAGCCCCCCGGTCGGCCGCGACTGACACTAGCCACCCCCCCGCCCCCCGCCCCCCTTCACAACAGTCACCCCAGCCTGACACTACCTCACCCTCGCCCTGATACCAATCACCCCATCCTCCCCCCTCGCCCTTCCGACCCCCCCCCCCTTACCCCCGCCACGAGCTGTCACTGCCATTTCATCCCGACATGACTTACAGATCTTTTTTTCATAGCTCTCGGGACTCACAAGTGATAAGTCTATTACGGCGAAATTTAACCCTCCCACATCTCCAAGCTTAGTGTAAGATTTGTCATCCGTCTTTGATATGGGCTTCTCTCTCTGACATTGGAACAGAAGAACTATGACAGCAAGGACCGGGATGGAAAGATTAGAGTGAACAATAAAATACAATTTACAGGATTATAGCGTAGTTTTGATGTGAACAATCACGGTTTTATAACATTTCACGTTCGCCGTCCGTTTCACTTTCATGATTTCAATTCATTTGGGGATCTAAAAAGGGTTAAATCTGGCACCAAAGTGCGTACAGGCCTTGTTATGGCAAATTTATGCGCTATTGTGTGACATGAACACCAAGGTTTATGGACCGATCTTTGCCGGTTGCTGTGGTGACGATAAGACGTGACCTCTGCCTCGGGATCTCGTTTGAAACTTGCAAATGAAACAAGTAAGGAGGGTCTTGCGGTGAGCTTTAGTGTGGACGTTCCATTTTCTTAAACCTTTTCTTAAAGTTGTTATTGCAACACCATGTAAACATACGCTGCCGCATGAACCAATCTTCAGATTAGTCATATAATCAGAGACAAGGATCGAGGATGTCCATCACACACGCCGCATTGTTTAGGGAACATTGCTGTTGCCAGCCGCAACACCCACACTTTGCTCAGTAACTGAATGCCCAACCCTACCATCAGCGGTCCGAGGCATGCTTCATGGTGATCGGTCGTGCCTGAAGGCACCGTCATCTGATTTCACGAACCTCTTCACAGCCAGTTGTATTGTAACAAGACCTTTAATCTTTAAAACCATGTTAAGAAAAAACAATGTGGCGCCACCTGGTGGACAATGTGGCGCCTCCTGGTGGACAACAATGTGGCGCCTCCTGGTGGATGACAATGTGGCGCCTCCTGGTGGGCAACAATGTGGCGCCACCTGGTGGACAACAATGTGGCGCCTGCTGGTGGACAACAATGTGGCGCCTCCTGGTGGACACCAATGTGGCGCCTCCTGGTGGACAATGTGGCGCCTGCTGGTGGACAACAATGTGGCGCCACCTGGTGGACAACAATGTGGCGCCACCTGGTGGACAATGTGGCGCCTGCTGGTGGACAACAATGTGGCGCCTCCTGGTGGACAACAACGTGGCGCCTGCTACTGGACAACAATGTGGCGCCACCTGGTGGACAATGTGGCGCCTGCTAGTGGACAACAGTGTAGCGCCACCTGGCGGAAAACAATGTGGCGCCACCTGGTGGACAATGTGGCGCCACCTGGTGGACAATGTGGCGCCTGCTGGTGGACAACAATGTGGCGCCTGCTGGTGGACAACAATGTGGCGCCACCTGGTGGACAATGTGGCGCCACCTGGTGGACAATGTGGCGCCTGCTGGTGGATAACAATGTGGCGCCTCCTGGTGGACAACAATGTGACGCCTTCTGGTGGACAACAATGTGGCGCCTCCTGGTGGACAACAACGTGGCGCCTCCTGGTGGACAACAATGTGGCGCCTCCTGGTGGACAACAGTGTGGCGCCTCCTGGTGGACAACAATGTGGCCCCTACTTGTGGACAACAATGTGGCGCCACCTGGCGGACAACAATGTGGCGCCTCCTGGTGGACAACAATGTGGCGCCTCCTGGTGGACAACAATGTGGCGCCACCTGGCGGACAACAATGTGGCGCCTCCTGGTGGACAACAATGTGGCGCCACCTGGCGGACAACAATGTGGCGCCTCCTGGTGGACAACAATGTGGCGCCTCCTGGTGGACAACAATGTGGCGCCTCCTGGTGGACAACAATGTGGCGCCTCCTGGTGGACAACAATGTATATTTGGCAAGAGCGTTGTGACCGCCGCGTACCTAGGTGGCACCCCCCCCCCCCCCACGGTTCACGCCCATTGCTGCCATGCACCCTCCCTGGGGGTGTTGAGAGGGAGGCGTGGCTTGGGCTCTACCGTCTGGCAGACCCGATGGCCGCCCCACCCACACCATCCTGTATTGTTCCAGCGTCACTCAATACGTGTAGACATCAGGCAAGTCTACGACCATTTAGATCTGCCTTCCGGCTTCTGACAACCGCAAAAAAAGGTCAAAAACACCAACTATGGCGCTGTCTGGGCTGGTGCCCTGCTCTGCGCAAGGCAGGGAACCAGGCTATCTCTTCCCACTGGGCTTTTCGGCTTATTTTTTTCTCAATTGACTTTGATCCCGCGATCCGCATTTGTCTGCGGCAAAATGCGGCCTGTCAGTGGCGCCCTCTATCTGGAGAATAGCCTTCTTCACTCGCCGCTGATACACGTGGTCTGTGTTTTTGTTTTGACTGCCTTCTTTGCTCTGACCAACTTTTGCGCTTTGTTCGGTCGCGCCAACTTGTCGTCTGGGACGAACTAAGTAGTTTACCCAGCGCCCCCCCCCCACTCCCTTCCCCCCTTCCACCTCACCCCCTCTCTCAGACTCAATCCCCCCACCCGGGACCCCCTCCCCCCGCCTCTCCCAGACCTGGGCCACAGGTTGCAGGGATAACCCAGGATACTCTTTTCTCAAACCACCTTTTTATTGACCAATTCGCACAGGTGTGAGCTGCTCGAATCAACCGCTGCCTGGTGACCTGTGAATCCTGGCAGAGAAGAGGGGGGGGGGGAGGGGAGGGCGGCAGAAGGCCTGCTTAACTAATCCAGGTCTAATTGGTGCAGCATCGCAGTGGGATCCATTGTGACAACGACTGGAAACTCACCATTACATTATTGAGAATTATTACATTAATTACATTACATTATTAAGAATGATATTAAACCAGGCAAAAGTACTACCGATCGTATTTTATTAATCGTATTAACCTGCAATTTAGTTGCTGGGAGCAGCAGGCTGCTTCATGGAGACATATACAAATAATATGTATATACATCGGACATGTATCAACTATTAACAATTGAAGCAGCTCATGCAAACAGGGTCCCACTGTGAAAAATCTACATGAGCTTGCATGACGTCATCAATATGTAAACATGACGATATAACAGTGCATAATCGATATTACCCAAAACAGACCATATGCTTAGCAAACTTCAAAGGAATTTTCTTTACTGGCATAATTATGTGATTGAACAAACATATATCGAATTTAAAGGTTGTCTCATATATTCGACGTTACGTTTTGATCTGAGGAAGCGACGATGTCGTGTGGTCGTACAGGAAACCCCAGACGAGCAGGCAGAACAGGGCAGAGCGATAGGCCTACCTCGTCGCCTGAGTCTGGACTAAAGGTCATGTTAAGGTCACGCTGGTGTTGACAATGTAGTGATGCCCACACTGCGCGCTATTGTGAATTTGATCGCTGCAAATAGAAAAGTTGTATGTTCGCATTGCCAGGTAATGGTAGGGGACAAACGGCCTTGACCTTGACCTTTGAGGTTGGGCACGTCCGGATGACTCGCCGTGCTTTCTAGTTGATGTATCGTGTGTGTGTGGAAAGGGGAGGGGGGGGGGTGTAGGACAAATATCCACAGTGGGGATTAACTGGTCACAACACAGTATTAGGGGCCGGCCCGGTAGCTCAGTGGGTTAGAGCGCTGGCCTTGCGTGCTCTGGCCACCTGAGTGCCTAACGGCACGGGGATCGGTGGTTCGAGCCCTGATGTGGCCATGTCTGTGTGGTCGCAGGATAAAGATCCCATGTTTTTCTTCGCAAAGAGTAGGGGTTACCCCCGGAGACATGGCTCCAGTCTCCCTTCTCCCATTGACGCGATATGACCAAAAGTGGTTAAAGCGTCCTGAATAACCAACCAACCACAGGAGAGTATTACAAGTGAGTAGCGGAAGATTCGTTGTTGGTGGAATACATGTTCGTCGTTTGTATATTGTATCATTGTAGCAACAACTGGAATCCTATAATTAAGGCACCGACCACAGGGTTGTGCATCTGTCGCGTTGGTATATATCCTACTACTGGAATATACCCCCTCATCGCCCCCGCCCAAACAAAACCCCCCAAAAACACGTTCTATACAAAATCGGCTATTGGAAATTTGTCGGTGTCACCAGTAAGATTCTTGTGGGTTGAAGACTGCCCACGGCGAAGTCGTGACGTCACGTGTCTGGAGCCATCGGGGTGAGCCACAATGACCCCCAGGTCAGTGACCCCCAGGTCAGTGACCCCCAGGACAGTGGGCCCCCAGGACAGACATGGTCGGCCACAATGACCCTCAGGTCAGTGACCCCCAGGACAGTGACCCCCAGGACAGTGGGCCCCCAGCAGAGTGGGCCCCCGGGACAAACATGGTCGACCACAATGACCCCCAGGTCAGTGACCCCCAGGACAGTGGACCCCCGGGAGAGACATGGTGGGCCACAATGACCCCCAGGACAGTGACCCCCAGGCCAGTGACCTCCAGGACACACATGGCGAGCCACAATGACCCCCAGTCAATGACCCCCAATTCAGTGGACCCCCAGGCCAGTGGGCCTCCAGGACAGTGACCTCCAGGACAGACATGGCGAGCCACAATGACCCCCAGGACAGTGTACCCCCAATTCAGTGGACCCCCAGGCCAGTGAGCCCCCAGGACAGACATGGTGGGCCACAATGACCCCCAAGTCAGTGACCCCCAGGTCAGTGACCCTCAGGCCATTGGACCTCCAGGACAGACATGGCGAGCCACAATGACCCCCAAGTCAGTGGACGCCCAGGTCAGTGGACCCCCAGGACAGTGGGCCTCCAGGACAGACATGGTGGGCCACAATGACCCCCAAGTCAGTGGACCCCCAAGTCAGTGGACCCCCAGGACAGTGGACCCCCAGGCCAGTGGGCCTCCAGGACAGACATGGCGAGCCACAATGACCCCCAAGTCAGTGGACCCCCAAGTCAGTGGACCCCCAGGTCAGTGGACCCCCAGGCCAGTGGGCCTCCAGGACAGACATGGCGAGCCACAATGACTCCCAAGTCAGTGACCTCCAAGTCAGTGGACCCCCAGGTCAGTGGGCCTCCAGGACAGTGAACCCCCAGGTCAGTGGACCCCCAGGCCAGTGGGCCTCCAGGACAGTGGACCCCCAGGTCAGTGAACCTCCAGGCCAGTGGGCCTCCAGGACAGACATGGCGAGCCACAATGACCCCCAAGTCAGTGACCCCCAAGTCAGTGGACCTCCAGGCCAGTGGGCCTCCAGAACAGTGGACCCCCAGGTCAGTGGACCCCCAGGCCAGTGGGCCTCCAGGACAGTGGACCCCCAGGTCAGTGGACCCCCAGGACAGTGGACCCCCAGGACAGTAGACCCCCAGGCCAGTGGACCCCCAGGCCAGTGGACCCCCAGGACAGACATGGTCGGCCACACACAGCTTCTCGGTAGTACCACGCAGGCAGTCAGTGTCATACCGCTGTTCTCTCTAAAGAGGATGTTTACACAATAATCGGTCGCCAATTTGAGGACGAAGATTGCCGTTCGTGAGAACAGAGACTGCAAACCGAGTAAGGTCAGTGGGTTGGTTCAGTGATACCTCGACAGCCAGGCCCATGGGTTGGTGCGGTGATACCTCAATGATCTCTCCGGATATGTGTGCACTCTTTGGGCTATTTACTTAGTGTATTAAATATTAGTAATACATGATATGTGCTGCTGGAATACATACAGCCTGATAGTTATGTCGTGATATCTGAGCAGCTAACCGCAACATCTCTCGGACTGTCCGCGCCAGACCTCGTGGCGTCGTGACGACCGTTGTAGACGAAGCTTTATCACGATTCCGCGAAGAGGCGGATTCCGCGCAGACGCTCCTAGGGGTATGGAAAGCCGTGTCAGGCATTAGTGTGAAAGCTTTGTAGGCCTATAGGAACTATCGTACTGATATGGAGAAAACAGACAGGCAGCACATTTTTTCAGGACCTACAATAGGAATTTTGCCGGTTTGTGTTTGTGTTTTGTTAAATGGACAAGTAACTTATGCGTATCTATTGAGACTAGTATAAAACTTTAATTAATCTTGGTCGTTCCTCCATGCTAGGGCGATTGTTGAACAGCTTACGTATGACTCACGCCTACCGTTTCCTATACTGATCCATTGATGACATTCTATCTTAACCACATGAACAGATAGACCACATGAATAGATTTTTTTGTGTGAAAACGTACCCATTTTAATGACCATTTCGAACATCTCTTCATGAAGCTTTTCATCAAAAATGCAGACAAATAATTGATTTTTGCAGAATTGGGCCTGCTAATATATATATATATATATATATATATTGCGAGTTAATATTCGATGGGCTTGCCATAGCCTCCATCCTGTGAGTCAGGTGTAGGCGCCCTGGGCGTCCGGTGCTGACCGCAGGCGCCAGTGCGTGGGATTCCAGGAGCCGGAGAGTTCCAGGACGCCGTATCCGGCGGGACACTGGTAGCGGGACCTCAGCGGCAGTGTCAGAATCCACATCCCTGGAGCCCGCGATCCGCAGCGCCGTGGCGGCGGCCTTGGAGCCCGCGATCCGCAGCGCCGTGGCGGCGGCCTTGGAGCCCGCGATCCACAGCGACCGTGGAGCGAACCGTATCGACTTTCAGAAACACCTTCTCCACGAATCCTTTGATCCTACTTACTCATCAGACCAGAGTTGTATGCGTGAACGACATCGAGGGAAGGAAAGAAACAACGACATTGAAAGTGGAGAGAAAGGGAGAAAGTGTGTGTAGGTGGGGGGGGGGGGCGAAGAGAGATACAAAGAGGGAGAGAATGGTGGAGGGTACCTTCAAAAGGCAAGAGGGTAAAATACAATCATATACATGTTGGAAGAAACAGCGAGCAAGAGGCAGAGAGAAAGAGGCAGAGAGAAAGAGGCAGCGAGAGGTCGATTGTAGTGTATAGCGACCAAAGGTTGATAAGGAAAAGTTGGGCGACCAAAGGTTGATAAGGAAAAGGTGGGCGACCAAAGGTTGATAAGGAAAAGGTGGGCGACCAAAGATTGATAAGGAATAGGTGGGCCACCAAAGGTTGATAAGGAAAAGGTGGGCGACCAAAGGTTGATAAGGAAACGGTTTGACCCAAGGTTGATAAGGAAAAGTTGGGCGACCAAAGGTTGATAAGGAAATGGTGGGCGACCAAAGGTTGATAAGGAAAAGGTGGGCGACCCAACGTTGAGAAGGACAAGTTGGGCGACCAAAGGTTGATAAGGAAAAGGTGGGCGACCAAAGATTGATAAGGAAACGGTGGGCGATCCAAGGTTGATAAGGAAAAGATGGGCGACCAAAGGTTGATATGGAAAAGGTGGGCGACCAAAGGTTGATAAGGAAAAGGTGGGCGACCAAAGGTTGATAAGAAAAAGGTGGGCGACCAAAGGTTGACAAGGAAAAGGTGGGCGACCAAAGATTGATAAGAAATTGGTGGGCGACCTAAGGTTTGATAAGGAAAAGGTGGGCGACCAAAGGTTGATAAGGAAGAGGAGGGCGATCAAAGGTTGATAAGGAAAAGTTGGGCGACCAAAGGTTGATAAGGAAAAGGTGGGCGACCAAAGGTTGATAAGGAAAAGGTGGGCGACCAAATATTGATGAGGAATAGGTGGGCGACCAAAGGTTTGATAAGGAAAAGGTGGGCGACCAAAGGTTGATAAGGAAACGGTTTGACCCAAAGTTGATAAAGAAAACTTGGGCGACCAAAGGTTGATAAGGAAATGGTGGGCGACCAAAGGTTGATAAGGAAAAGGTGGGCGACCCAAGTTTGAGAAGGACGAGTTGGGCGACCAAAGGTTGATAAGGAAAAGGTGGGCGACCAAAGGTTGATAAAGAAACGGTGGGCGACCCAAGGTTGATAGGAAAAAGAAGGGCGACCAAAGGTTGATAAGGAAAACGTGGGCGACCAAAGGTTGATTAGGAAAAGGTGGGCGACCAAAGATTGACAAAGAATAGGTGGGCGACCAAAGGTTTGATAAGGAAAAGGTGGGCGACCAAAGGTTGATAAGGAAGAGGAGGGCGATCAAAGGTTGATAAGGAAAAATTGGGCGACCAAAAGTTGATAAGGAAAAGGTGGGCGACCAAAGGTTGATAAGGAAAAGGTGGGCGACCCAAGGTTGATAAGGAATAGGTGGGTGACCAAAGGTTTGATAAGGAAAAGGTGGGCGACCAAAGGTTGATAAGGAAAAGGTGGGCGACCCAAGGTTGATAAGGAAAAGGTGGGCGACCCAAGGTTGATAAGAAAAAGGTGGGCGATCAAAGGTTGATAAGGAAGAGGTGGGCGACCAAAGGTTGATAAGGAAAAGGTGGATGACCAAAGGTAACGGACAGCAAAATATTAAAATATTAGTAAGTAAAATATTATATTAAATTAGTGAATTAAATATATTATCTTAAATTTGTATAATACTGAAATATCTGCCATATATCTGCGATGCATGTTACAGTGATGGGCTGCCTTGGAATCCCAATATACCGTCCTCCCCGGACGGAAGGCCAGAACGACGTTTTCAAGGGACCTAATCTATGGAGATGAAAGGGCGGCAGGAAATGGCCATAAACCAAACTCCCAAAACAACCAAGACGGTCAGATCAATCGTATTGAATGCGTACCGTCAGCCCGAGTTTTACCGGGATGTATTCCTACGCCAGACGGCGGCCGCTGCAAATAGTCCGTCATGAGTATCACTTCACCTTCACCAGTGAGGCGTCTTCTCATAATGGCGCCTCATAACTTCGCGGAGGGAATGTCAAAACAGGCCATCCTGGGCCGGAAGCTTACCTCACGTCTCAGTCTCACCCTCACACAGGCAAGGCTGTTGTCGTTGGGGGGGGGGGGCGGGGAGCGGGGGGCGGGGGGGTGTTCCAGAAAGGCAAAACGCGTTAAGTCTATTACGCGTTCGTTGGCTACCCTGGTTGAAATATCCAGGTGAGGCATTACGCTGTGTGTGGCTGTGTGTGGCTGTGTGTGGCTGTGTGTGGTTGGGTTACTGGTAGGGGGGGGTGAGGGGGTGGGAGAGGATGTAGGAATATCAATATAGGATTGTGATATGGTGGTGGGCTCGGAGTGGGGGGGGGTACTTAGATGTACATGGCGGTCATGCGGGAGGCTTACAGCCCTGTGAGAGGTGAAGGGATACAGCCCTGTGAGAGGTGAAGGGATACAACCCTGTGAGAGGTGAAGGGATACAGCCCTGTGGGAGGTGAAGGGATACAGCCCTGTGAGAGGTGAAGGAATACAGCCCTGTGAGAGGTGAAGGGATACAGCCATGTGAGAGGTGAAGGGATACAGCCCTGTGAGAGGTGAAGGGATACAGCCCTGTGAGAGGTGAAGGGATACAACCCTGTGAGAGGTGAAGGGATACAGCCCTGTGAGAGGTGAAGGGATACAGCCCTGTGAGAGGTGAAGGGATACAGCCCTGCGAGAGGTGAAGGGATACAGCCATGTGAGAGGTGAAGGGATACAGCCCTGTGAGAGGTGAAGGGATACAGCCCTGTGAGAGGTGAAGGGATACAGCCCTGTGAGAGGTGAAGGGATACAACCCTGTGAGAGGTGAAGGGATACAGCCCTGTGAGAGGTGAAGGGATACAGCCTTGTGAGAGGTGAAGGGATACAGCCCTGTGAGAGGTGAAGGGATACAGCCCTGTGAGAGGTGAAGGGATGCAGCCCTGTGAGAGGTGAAGGGATACAGCCCTGTGAGAGGTGAAGGGATACAGCCATGTGAGAGGTGAAGGGATACAACCCTGTGAGAGGTGAAGGGATACAGCCTTGTGAGAGGTGAAGGGATACAGCCCTGTGAGAGGTGAAGAGATACAGCCATATGAGAGGCGAAGGGATGCAACCCTGTGAGAGGTGAAGGGATACAGCCTTGTGAGAGGTGAAGGAATACAGCCTTGTGAGAGGTGAAGGGATACAGCCCTGTGAGAGGTGAAGGGATACAGCCATGTGAGAGGTGAAGGGATACAACCCTGTGAGAGGTGAAGGGATACAGCCTTGTGAGAGGTGAAGGGATACAGCCATGTGAGAGGTGAAGGGATACAGCCTTGTGAGAGGTGAAGGGATACAGCCCTGTGAGAGGTGAAGGGATACAGCCATGTGAGAGGTGAAGGGATACAGCCCTGTGAGAGGTGAAGGGATACAGCCATGTGAGAGGTGAAGGGATACAACCCTGTGAGAGGTGAAGGGATACAGCCTTGTGAGAGGTGAAGGGATACAGCCATGTGAGAGGTGAAGGGATACAGCCTTGTGAGAGGTGAAGGGATACAGCCCTGTGAGAGGTGAAGGGATACAGCCATGTGAGAGGTGAAGGGATACAACCCTGTGAGAGATGAAGGGATACAGCCTTGTGAGAGGAGAAGGGATACAGCCCTGTGAGAGATGAAGGGATACAGCCCTGTGAGAGGTGAAGGGATACAGCCCTGTGAGAGGTGAAGGGATACAGCCCTGTGAGAGATGAAGGGATACAGCCTTGTGAGAGGTGAAGGGATACAGCCCTGTGAGAGGTGAAGGGATACAGCCCTGTGAGTGGTGCAGGAATATAGCCCTGTGAGAGGTGATGCTAGTGGTTGTTTGAATGTTTTTTAAGCCCGTGGGGAGGGGGTAAATTAGAGGTATCACGTGACTTCCGGCCATGGCCAGGTGCTGCGAGTTTTCCTCATCCTCCCCGGGATCAATGGTCGGGAGGCAGGAAGGGCATAAATTAAATATTCGACCCACGTGAGAGGTTAGGGTTGAGCCTAAAACTCCAGCCTCGTTCACTTTCCTTTGCTGGAGAAGTAGGAAGTATGGTATGGTATGGGACTACCTGGGGGTTCGGGTTGGAGGGTGGGGGTAAACTTAGTGGGGGGAGGGGGCGGTTAAACGGTGTATGGGTCAAGTGTCAAAGGTAGATGATGGTGGGTATGGTGTCTATTGACGATGGGTAGGCCTGGCCAAGTCTGTGACGTTCACAACGCTACTAGTGGACGTCAAGCAGAAACCTACCATTACGAAAATAATATAGCATTTGTAATAGGACGTTCAAACTTCAAAAAATATGTTCTGGTTGTTGGACAGGTTTTCTTTATGAGGTCAGACACGCGTTATGACCAAAGGAACAAGCGAAAAATAGACGAGAGCTAGTTACCTGTAGGCCGACACCTCGTGCCAGAAGCGGCGGGTAATGGCCGACACCTCGTGCCAGAAGCGGCGGGTAATGGCCGACACCTCATGCCAGAAGCGGCGGATAATGGCCGACACCTCATGCCAGAGGTGGCGGGTAATGGCCGACACCTTATGCCAGAAGTGGCGTGTAATGGCCGACACCTCAGGCAAGAAGTGGCGGGTGATGGCCGACACCTCAGGCAAGAAGTGGCGGGTAATGGCCGACACCTCGTGCCAGAAGCGGCGGGTAATGGCCGACACCTCATGCCAGAAGCGGCGGGTAATGGCCGACACCTCGTGCCAGAAGCGGCGGGTAATGGCCGACACCTCATGCCAGAAGTGGCGGGTAATGGTCGACACCTCATGCCAGAAGTGGCGGGTAATGGCCGACACCTCATGCCAGAAGTGGCGGGTAATGGCCGACACCTTATGCCAGAGGTGGCGGGTAATGGCCGACACCTTATGCCAGAAGTGGCGTGTAATGGCCGACACCTCAGGCCAGAAGTGGCGGGTGATGGCCGACACCTCAGGCAAGAAGTGGCGGGTAATGGCCGACACCTTATGCCAGAAGTGGCGTGTAATGGCCGACACCTCGTGCCAGAAGTGGCGGTTAATGGCCGACACCTCATGCAAGAAGTGGCGTATAATGGCCGACACCTCATGCCAGAAGCGGCGGGTAATGGCCGACACCTTTTGCCAGAAGCGGCGGGTAATGGCCGACACCTTATGCCAGAAGTGGCGGGTGATGGCCGACACCTTATGCCAGAAGTGGCGGGTAATGGCCGACACCTCATGCCAGAAGTGGCGGTTAATGGCCGACACCTCATGCCAGAAGTGGCGGGTAATGGCCGACACCTCATGCCAGAAGTGGCGGGTAATGGCCGACACTTCATGCCAAAAGTGGCGGGTAATGGCCGACACTTCATGCCAAAAGTGGCGGGTAATGGCCGACACCTCGTGCCAGCAGTGGCGGGTAATGGCCGACACTTCATGCCAAAAGTGGCGGGTAATGGCCGACACCTCGTCCCAGAAGTGGCGTGTAATGGCCGACACCTTATGCCAGAAGTGGCGTGTAATGGCCGACACCTCAGGCCAGAAGTGGCGTGTAATGGCCGACACCTCAGGCAAGAAGTGGTGGGTAATGGTAATGGCCGACACCTTATGCCAGAAGTGGCGTGTAATGGCCGACACCTCATGCCAGAAGTGGCGGGTAATGGCCGACACCTTATGCCAGAAGTGGCGGGTAATGGCCGACACCTCATGCCAGAAGTGGCGGGAAATGACCGACACCTTATGCCAGAAGTGGCGTGTAATGGCCGACACCTCATGCCAGAAGTGGCGGGTAATGGCCGACACCTTATGCCAGAAGCGGCGGGTAATGGCCGACACCTCATGCCAGAAGTGGCGGGTGATGGCCGACACCTGTTGCCAGAAGTGGCGTGTAATGGCCGACACCTCGTGCCAGAAGTGGCGGGTAATGGCCGACACCTCATGCCAGAAGTGGCGGGTAATGGCCGACACCTCATGCCAGAAGTGGCGGGTAATGGCCGACACCTCATGCCAGAAGTGGCGTGTAATGGCCGACACCTTATGCCAGAAGCGGCGGGTAATGGCCGACACCTTATGTCAGAAGTGGCGGGTAATGGCCGACACCTTATGTCAGAAGTGGCGGGTAATGGCCGACACCTCATGCCAGAAGTGGCGGGTAATGGCCGACACCTCATGCCAGAAGTGGCGGGTAATGGCCGACACCTCATGCCAGAAGTGGCGGGTAATGGCCGACACCTCATGCCAGAAGTGGCGTGTAATGGCCGACACCTCGTGCCAGAAGTGGCGGGTAATGGCCGACACCTCATGCCAGAAGTGGCGGGTAATGGCCGACACCTCATGCCAGAAGTGGCGGGTAATGGCCGACACCTCATGCCAGAAGTGGCGTGTAATGGCCGACACCTTATGCCAGAAAAGGCGGGTAATGGCCGACACCTTATGTCAGAAGTGGCGGGTAATGGCCGACACCTTATGTCAGAAGTGGCGGGTAATGGCCGACACCTCATGCCAGAAGTGGCGGGTAATGGCCGACACCTCAGGCAAGAAGTGGCGGGTAATGGCCGACACCTCATGCCAGAAGTGGCGGGTAATGGCCGACACCTTATGTCAGAAGTAGCGGGTAATGGCCGACACCTTATGTCAGAAGTGGCGGGTAATGGCCGACACCTCAGGCCAGAAGTGGCGGGTAATGGCCGACACCTCATGCCAGAAGTGGCGGGTAATGGCCGACACCTTATGTCAGAAGTGGCGGGTAATGGCCGACACCTCATGCCAGAAGTGGCGTGTAATGGCCGACACCTTATGCCAGAAGTGGCGTGTAATGACCGACACCTCAGGCCAGAAGTGGCGGGTAATGGCCGACACCTTATGCCAGAAGTGGCGGGTAATGGCCGACACCTCAGGCAAGAAGTGGCGGGTAATGGCCGACACCTTATGCCAGAAGTGGCGTGTAATGACCGACACCTCAGGCCAGAAGTGGCGTGCAATGGCCGACACCTCAGGCAAGAAGTGGCGGGTGATGGCCGACACCTCAGGCCAGAAGTGGCGTGTAATGGCAGACACCTCAGGCCAGAAGCGGCGGGTAACGGCCGACACCTCATGCCAGAAGTGGCGGGTGATGGCCGACACCTGTTGCCAGAAGTGGCGGGTAACGGCCGACACCTCATGCCAGAAGTGGCGGGTAATGGCCGACACCTCGTGCCAGAAGCGGCGGGTAATGGCCGACACTTCATGCCAAAAGTGGCGGGTAATGGCCGACACCTCGTGCCAGAAGCGGCGGGTAATGGCCGACACTTCATGCCAGAAGTGGCGGGTAATGGCCGACACCTCGTGCCAGAAGCGGCGGGTAATGGCCGACACTTCATGCCAGAAGTGGCGGGTACCGGCCGCTACATAGATGGGAGGGGGGAGGGGGGGGGGCAAGGGGTATTTGCGTTCCTCGGAATTGGGCTGTTCATTTCCCCGTGAACTGGGAATGAGGAAAATAATTCTTCGTGAACTGGGAATGGGGTATTAGCCGACCGCCGTGATCAAGGATTTTTATTAAGTCGTGAACTGGGAATTTTAATATTAAATAACCTTAAATCGGGAAATCGTCGATTTAGTATTGTGTATTCGCCCTTCCATTGCATGCGGAGAGTTCTGCTTTTAATTCATCATGACCTGGGAATAAAGAAATTTATTCTTCGCGATCTGGGAAAACGACACCCCCCCCCCCTTGCCCCCCCCTCCCTCCATAGAGGCCGTCCATCTGAGCATTTTATCCAAACAGCCAAGTTTGACGTCGATTATTACGCTAGTTCCGGCTCTTACGACTCACCCTAATGTTGACGCATGTGTGTATATATATATGCTTAGCTGCGTAGATACAGCCAGTCGACCGGTGGGTAGGGGTGGTGGTAGGAGGGGGGTGGGGGCGGTGACGGTTGGGAGACCCTGCATCCGATGAGGAGAGGGAATACTTTTTTACTTTCCGATCTCCGCATCCAGGAATTCTTGGAGATTCGCAATAAGCTGTTGGCAAAAATTGTGGATCCTTATCCTTAGAGTTCCTATTACGACGCGAAGACCCCTTCTCTGTTTAACGCCATCCGTTATAGCCGTCTGCGAAATCATCGATATTCGCGATATCCCCCTTAAGGTTGTTCCTTTCGCGCCCAGTCCTCATCCTGGTAATTCGATATTACTCTCCATAGTTCTTGGGGATTCGCGATTCACAGTTGGTTTTACCCCCCCCCCCCCCCCTCTTCCGAAAGCGGCCCGGCCACGGGCACTGCCCATCTGTGGCGAGTGCATAACGATGGAGCCTATATGTCTGGAAACGATAATTTTTACGCGAATTTAGATTTTTTCGGAAAACCGTCGCGCGAAAACTATTGATCCTACGTTAACGTTGAGGGCACCTAAGTCTAGTAAGACAGGCAAATTGTATTTGTAATTTAACACACGTTGAAAATAAAATCTTACATCATTCACTTATAGGGTAGCGGATGGGAGGCGGGAGGGGGGGAAGGGGGGGGGGACTTGTACACATTGGGTGCCACCAAAGCCGGTCAGGCTCTGTCACTTTCCAATATGCCATTTGATGGAAATGAACTGGATAATTTTCGACATGCTGGTTTCACCATTCACAACATTTCCTGCTTGAATATATTTCCGGCTACCATCTATACTAATAAAATGAAGCTGTCTGTCCAACTATGCCGCGGCATGCAAGAGCCCATTGGCCCCAGCAGCCGCCTTGAACCTATATATTCAACCGTCGCTCTTAGATGTGTCAAAGCTATCGCAAGTGTCAACACAACCGCTGGGTGCTTATCACCTTATCCCGCGCATAATATCACTTTCGGGTGCTTATCCCGCATCGTGACCATGTCTGCGGCGGGCTACCTGGCTTGGTGCCAACAGTAATATTTTTTCCAACGCATTATCGCCCGAACCGTCATCAAAACAAACAAATCCCGTACTGTCTCGCGTCCACAACTTCCTCTCAGTAGCAAATTTTGTCCACTGAAGGTACGTTCAATGACGAACAACGAACGGGAAACAGCCCCTTTTTTTACTCAATCAACCCCTTTTTTTCACTAAATCAATGTATGAGCTTGGGCCTTAGTTTTACTGGTCTGATATCACTTTATTAGCGTGCTTTAGCCGCAATTTGAGTATTCTGTACAAACAAAATATTCATACTGTTATTTCTTTCGCTTATTAGTACGAATGCTAGACCTCCTGCGAGCGGAGCGAGCGGGGCGGCTAGTGTACCCAAAATCACCCCGGTGTCCCCCGGTTGTCATGACAACGCGACTCGGGAACTTCCTGCCTAAGTAGGCCTACGTTTTGAAGGTGTCGACTAACATGATAAGATTTCATCCGCTGCCAATTCGATTAATCTAACGGCTTTTTCCAAGTCACGGGTTCTCGTTGGTCAGCCAATCAGGCGAAGGAAGCACCGTGACGTCACAAAGGACATTACAGTGAGAAATGAGGTTCTCCGGTAACGTGTGTGCATAAAGCACAGTGTCTACTTCCGTTTGGCGGTTGTTTTTTGCGTCTGTGTGATAGACCCGCTTCCCCCTCTGCTCCGCCCCCTCCCCCACTCCAAGTTACCAGGTAATCCCCCACCTCTTCCCCTCTTCTAGGCCTGCGTTCAATTCCCACCGTGACAAATTGGTCAGGTGTAGTAGGGGACGCCATGATGGGTCTAGCGTTTTTCGGCTTTTAGTTATGTCGTCAATAATGCTTCTATATCAGTGGCCCACCACCCAGTCACGTGGTAACAATCAAACGGGGAAGTCGACCAACCGCGAGAAGCGCTTGAGACACCTTCAACGTCTTTAACGGCAGTTTTGTCACAACCATCTTTCAAGTTGCAAATCCTTCCGCTTAGCTGATTGCTATCGTAACAGTGGGGTACCTCCCGCCCCCCCCCCCCCCCCTGCTCCGCCACCCGACCGACACCTCCACCCCCCTACCTACCCCCCCCCCCCCCGCGGATGCTGATTACAAGCACACGCATGTTGTCACTTTGTTTGTGTTGTTTGCACCTAAACACCCCGCCCCCCTACCCGGATCTAATTAGGTCAATCATGCTGCGCTGCATCCCACGGAGAGCTCTGGTTACCATGGCGACGTTGACCCCTCCGTATGGGTATCCCGTGCAGGTGGCCGACACATGGTCAGGGTTAGAGGGAGGCGCGGTGCCAAGGGGATTGGACATGGCTGCGGCGGAAGTGACGTTACATAACAAGGCGCGTCATATGACGTCATACTTATCCCGCATCATACACAAACAGGAAATGCTGTCTGATGAAGTGCAACTATTTTATTGGGAGACCCATCTAATATTACATGTAAATAGCGAACCCAGCTAAGTATACAACACTTTATAAGAGTCTTGGGTGTGCGTTTGATTTTATTTCCATAAACCAATGACACAAACTAAAGAATATCACGATTCTAGGCAATTCCACCCTCCATCAACGACATGAGGGGAAGAAGGGACATATAGGGAATACATGAACTCTAACTATTCTCGTAAGTACATTTAGGTAAATGTTGGCAGAAATATATTCGGGTAAAGGGCTGTTCCCTGGTGCAATTTATCGCGGTCCGGAATACAGGGGGCAAACACGCCCCCCGATGTGAGACTTGCATGTAGAGTTACATTGCGTGTGACGAGGCCTAGGACTGAACACACAGTGGTGGCAGGACACCAGGGACAGTTCCCGGGAAGTACACAGCAGATTACATGGCATAGCCATGATACATCTAACCCTAACGGCATGGCATGGCCATGGGATGTATTAGGCTCACATAAAGTGTGGAACTCACCGCCATCGGGGAGGGGAGGAGGGGGGGGGGGAGGGGTGAGAGCGATGGGAGCGGAGACGTGGGATGGGGAAGACGAGAGCGAAGGTGGGAGGGACACTGGGGGGGGGGGAGAGACCTTGTGGCAGTTATAGGTATAGATGGAGGGGTTTGAAATAACACGTTCACTGACCAACTTACCTTCATCTGCTGAAACCACCCAACCCCCTTCCATTACTGCCCCCCCCTCCCCAGCCCCTCCCTCCACCGCCGCCCAACCCCCCACCCAGGTCCCCGCACCGTGCTTTCGCTACACGTATTATTTTCCGCGACACCTGGCTCAGATCATGGACCCAACCTTTCCCCCTTTAAATATTTTAGCCACCATCCAAGTCAATCTTCTCGTCTCGCCGCAGATTTGCAATAAACGTTGCTTCCAATCTTCACCAGACGGCGCCACGATTTGTAGACATTTGTCTGTCGTCTGGCTGGCATGTGCCTGGTTCCCAACCTCCTACATTTGCCTGTTGTCTGGTTGCCATGTGCGAGGCTGGTGCCCGACCTCCCCCATTAAGGCGGGGAAATGATGCTGATTCTGCGTTTTTACCGCATATCACTTTGAAGAATAGGTCACTTCAGGTTAAGAACATGGGTCCTAATTTTTTATTCGCCTTTCTTACTCGAGTCTGATGGAGTATCCGCCGGCATGGATTGGAATGTCCCACCATATGAGCAAGTTTCATGCATTCACACACACCCAGACTGTCTATCAGGGCCCGTAACATTGCGAGAGCGTCTCTACAGACGTTCACGTCGCTAAACAGCGTATTAAACCGATAAACAAACAACATCTCGACATGTAATGTCTAATTAAATAGTTGAAGAGTGGTGTATCTTTCAATGCAGGCGAGGCCCCGGGGGGTGGGGGGGGGGCGGGGGTGGGGGGGATAATATGCATTTATTGGGAGACATAAAGTGTCAAGAAAATTCAGCAAAATTGGGTCAAACAGACGCTCGAGTCCTGAGTTCAAAATGAGTATCCCCCCCCCCCTTTTAAACCCTGGATCCGTCCCTGCAATGCTACCTTGCGACTGACCTTTTTCCGAACCTCGAAAACCTCGTGTTGGAACGAATGTAAGTTTCGGCCAGCGGACGGTTCGATCTAGGACGTTTCTGTTGAGGATTTTTCAGCCTTGGACATTTCGCACTGGCCGCGAGGGTGGACGTTTCGCCCTGGCCGCGAGGGTAGACGTTTCGCCCTGGCAGCGAGGGTGGACGTTTCGCCCTGGCAGCGAGGGTGGACGTTTCGCCCTGGCAGCGAGGGTGGACGTTTCGCCCTGGCAGCGAGGGTGGACGTTTCGCCCTGGCAGCGAGGGTGGACGTTTCGCCCTGGCAGCGAGGGTGGACGTTTCGCCCTGGCAGCGAGGGTGGACGTTTCGCCCTGGCAGCGAGGGTGGACGTTTCGCCCTGGCAGCGAGGGTGGACGTTTCGCCCTGGCAGCGAGGGTGGACGTTTCGCCCTGGCAGCGAGGGTGGACGTTTCGCCCTGGCAGCGAGGGTGGACGTTTCGCCCTGGCAGCGAGGGTGGACGTTTCGCCCTGGCAGCGAGGGTGGACGTTTCGCCCTGGCAGCGAGGGTGGACGTTTCGGCCAAGGATAATGTAAGCGTATGTATCCCAGACCATGTTCGGCTACCGGTACGTAGAATTGCTGAGGCTAACGACTAAAAATTGTTTGACCCGCTATACTGTTATTTTTGTTTAAAAAAGACGTTAAACAATGCAACATAATGTATAGGGGGCCCGCAATACTGTTATTTACCTTTAAAAAAGCGTTAAGCAGATCCACAGAATGTGGGATATCGGCTATAGTATTATTTATGTTCAAACAGGCGAATTCACTTTATGTTGAATATGCTTATATGCGTGTTAAGTCAGTTCACCTCATCTTAATCAGTTCTTAGAGCTAACAGCTGGGCAGCCCAAAATTTAGATGGGTAAATAAATGACAAGTTTGATTGTAGCTTTTAGTTTGTAGGGATTACCAATTAAAAAAAGAAGACTTCACAATATCCGAAGTTTTGTAGTATTATACCTGGCCGAAAAATACTAGGGCGAAACGTCCTGGGCCGAAACGTCCGTTGGTGGTGGCTTAAGTGGGGGGATTTTAAATTGTCTAAACGATTATTGGCCAAGGTACATGTATACCACACATCTCACACTGCCCACTGGATCTGCCGGTCTTCATCACGAATATCCGCCATCTCATGGATCAAGGCACCCCCCCCCACCACCAGATTTGTATTATAGTTCCCCCCCCCCCCCCACCCGGGGCTGAGGGATGGTTGGTTTATAGTGTGATATCAAGTTAACTACTTGTCATAGAGAAAAATCTAATATTAACCTGCACAAACGGAAGAGTTAGACAACCTTAATCTTGAAAAGTGTCTTCATTCTGTGGCGGCCAGTCACGTGTGGAATGTCACGTGATGGGCGCGCCACGTACAATGCCCGCCACTTGGCGATGTCTTGAAGATAACAAGATTAAGACAGGTTTTGATTAAGCCGGCTTACGCATTCAGATCATCACCATATGTACGTCGACGCCCTGTCAGATTAGCCGGTGTAACACCGGAGACAAGTGTCATGTCACTGAAGCACCGGGCACGGCAGGCAGGCATCATTTCCTCTGATGACACGGAAACACGAACTTCATCGATTCAAGAAAAAAGTCAAGCTCAAATATGCACATCGAAAGTACATAATTCTTAGCCAAGGTTTAAAATCAGACTGGGTTAAGTAAGGTCCGACTGAGGCTACGTTCACGCCAAGCCGAGTCAAGGAGGGCACGGCGGAGAAAGCCGCATATAGAAAGGAGAATAAAAAAAAGCTGATTCCGGTTATCGCTGGCGGCTACCACCGTGCAGGTATCACAAGGTTCATCTCGCCCCCTGGTGGTGGGAGCCAGCACCAATCTCACATCGGGCTCTTTATCTCACCCGGCGCACCTTACGCCACCTAGCGGCCTAAACGAGAACTACGGATGGTGAGTGTGGAAGGACCTGCTGAGAGCCTTTTGAAATGCTCCCCCACACCGGAAGCGGAGGCTTCATTCGACTTCCGGTCCTGGGTGTAATGTGCACTGAGACCGAGCTGACCCCTAGCGGCAAACAAGGATGGCTCGACTGTGAGGTAGATATAGGAGTGAGCCACTGGCCAATGATACACGACAACAATCTCACACGGCCGAGTCATACCAAGACACCGAGAAAAAAGGCAAATTTCAAAATACATCCACAAGGGCAAATTGGTGTTAAGGCTGAATTGCCAAGAACTGTTAATTTCGGGAAGGAAATGCGAGAATTTGGACATCCGGTTGCACAAATAAACTAACCGGACTATGGGCGAGCGTTTACTATGCAGATCGAAGATTTCTCGTGTGTGTAGAAACTGAAGACGACTTAACGTCATTTGGCTGGAAGATATCCAGAGACACAGGAATGTATGCGGAAAGGTGAACGAACGCCAAAGATCCACTCGCAAATGCGTCAGAGAAAATAAGAACATGGACAAAACTTAAACTAGTGGTTAAGTTGTTGTGAAATAGAGATAACAGCGTGTTGTTTTTACAGCGGCGCACATTTCTCTTTTATCTCTGTTTTCCCGCCGCCACCCGAAACAGAGCAAATCGTGCGCGTGGAAATGTCAACCAGGAAATAGAGATGAGAACACAAGACGCCGGACAGCCCCAAACATCGCGGAAACAGCTCATTTCTTACGAACGGGAAATTGAAAAAAGTCTTGAACCGAAGTATTGGGTATCTTTCCCGTCGTGGCAGGAGGGGGATGGGGGCGGGGGGGAGGGGGGTGATATAGATAGATGGCGTGAGATACGATACCGATACGCTCAGGATATACATAGCCATCATGGAGAGAATGCGCCCCCTCCCCCAACCACCTCCCTTTATGTTCCCTGTAGAGAGGAATAGGTATATATATATACCAATCTCTCTCTTTTTCTCTTACATGTTGTGCATGACAACCATCCCTGGCGCCTATGTAAAAATAGCACGCGATATAGGTAAGACAGACAGAGAGATTAGAGAGCGAGCGATTAGAGAAAAAAGTGTGCTTGGAAAGATTTAGAGAGAGAGAGAGAGAGAGAGAGATAACAGAGAGATTAAGCATGGAGTTAAGAGGGAGAGAGAGAGAGTGGGAAAGAGTGGGAGGGGTAGAGAGAGAGGGAGAGAGTGGGAAGGGTTGAAAGAATGGGAGAGAGTGCTTAGAATGTCTACTGAGGTTTCTGCCAGTGAAGTGTTGAAGCGACACAGTCCCCTGAAGCGACTCGGAGAAAGAGGGAAGTGAAGTCGTCGACAGAGGGCCGCTGCAAACAAAGGCCACGTGATTGCGAAGAAGACAAAGTGGGAAGCGACTGTCACACAACGATGCTCCCGCTTACTAACACATTGGTATCAACTCAGCACCCTTAGAAATGCTGCTCAGCAAAGTGAATATGGTTCCGTCTAATTGTGGAAACGCAAAGTCTTTATGGCCTAGCAGCTGAAGTTATTCAAGTAGAGACTGCAGTAGCTTCTTTGCAAATATTAATATAGGATACATGTTGGCTTCAGCTGTCAGTTGTCCTGACAATATTTTCGGTTAGAAAGATCTCTAAACTGTGGCATATGAAAAACGCATGCCCCCCATCCCTGGAACAATACCTTATTATAAACGCCCGCGGAAGGCGCAGTTCCGAGAGACATAGTACATGGTCCATAATACATGTATTCGGCTCTGAACAGCGAGAAAATACACCGCTTTCTGCCACGTTCTCTTCTCAGAGGGGGGATGGAGCTAGGTGGCGAAAATCAACGCACGGTGTGGGGACCCGATTAAAGGGGGAACCTCCTTATCGGCAGTCCGTACTTTATGATTTACATCACAAACTTCCTGCCCAAAGCATTACTGGCTGTGTGCATCTCTCAGCATTACCGCGTCGACTCAACGGAACTGGCGGCTTCTGATTGGTCAATATTGGTCTTCCCACGTGACGTGTCAGACGCTCCCTCAGACGGTGTGACGTGGTCACATTTAATATTACTAGCGGGTCGTACAACTGTATTCATGGTGCGTGAATGTTATCTTCACTGGAGAAGGTCAGGCCCAACAATGAGTTTCCGCTCCTTTCGCGGTGGCGCCGATGTCTATAGTGGCACGTTGACACCAGGTGATGCCTTTCAAAGCGAGGCAACCAGTGTGAACTGCGGCCAAATGGCGATACATTGAATTATTATATCCCTCTGATCACGTGGTTAAAGGCGAATGCAGGTTGTAAGCTATTGTTGTAAGACATATTTTCCAAGGCTGACTATTTGCGATGAGACACCGTGGTGTCACATGACAGGCTGGTCTCCCGGACAGCCCGTCAAGCCTATATCCGGTCTGGCACGGTTCATGCGGGGTTAGCAGGTGGAAGCGTCACTGAGCGTCGAGGGGGCGGCGGGGGGGGGGGGGCAAGGGGGAGGGGTGGCGCCGATATGGGAACCTATAATAACGGAAATGAGTTGTATGACAGTGGGAGTAGGAGTGATGCGTGGGGAGGGGGGGGGGGGGTAAATAAAGCACAAGGCCATTGCTAGGCGGATATAACCTGAAGGGACCTAATTCTCATTTAGACTTGACCTTGACCTTTACATTCGCGGATGAGAAGGAGCCATGGCGTAATACGGACACAAATAGACGGGGTGTAGACGAGATGTAGACGAGATGTAGACGGGCTATAGACGAGATGTAGACAAGACGCCAGCTTCTATCCCGGTCTATGCAAGGTTCATAGTTTAAATAACGCCCCCCTTTTATTAACCATGCACGACCAGGTCTGAAAACTTCCTGCTTTTATTTCAGGCGCATTCGTCTTGAAATTACTCACACAGAAATATACTTCCTGCCAACCTGTTAAGAAAGTGTGAACAGAAATGATAGAACATAAATGATAAAAGAGAAATGATAGAATTGAAATGATGAAATTGAAATGATTGAATTGAAATGATAGAATTGAAATGATATAATTGAATAACAATAGAAACAGAAGCGATGGCTCTTAGTGTATAAATATGACATACAACAAATAACGGAATGTTGCAGAACCACTTTTTGGGGGCTAAGTGGTGTATCTCGTGTGTGAAAGTGTGGCTTTCTTACCTACTGTACCGTCGAAATTCGAACACCGTGAGAGGACCTTTAATAATGACCACGTATCATAAATCGTGACGTCATACAATTTGGCGGGAAACTAATTCATGAACTAGCTGAATAAAGTTAACTGGCTTCCGTGAATTAATATACTGTATATAAGCAAGGCCCGGATGTTGTTAAGGTATTCATCACCATTGAAACAGAGATGCACGCCAAGCCCTCATTGACCCTTGACCCCAAGTTGACCTCACGCGAAATTCGTATCTAACGATGCAACGAAACTGGTGATTGTGTTCCGGTGGCAGCAAGAAGGACTGCTTTGTCGTGGCATGGCTCGGTCTGTCCGAGCTGCAGGTGACATATACAGCACTGATCGTATCATAAAGCGTTGATTAACATGCCGTCAACTTTGAAGACTGAAGATGTCTGTTTGTGGTCTTCTGGTTGCCTTCCTGTAGCGTCCCCACTCCGGCCTCGTTTCCTCTATAAAGTCATTTTGGGCGGCGTGAGAACCATAGGTTTCACCTGGACACACATCCTGCCTGTGTCCGCCCCCCTCCCGCCCCCCTCTCGCCCCCTTCCTGGCCCTGTGGCTCTGCCCCTTGATTATTCACGCGCCCCGAACCAAGCCCCACCCTAAACGTACGCATCACTCTTGCATCTTCAAGTCCTGCACACAAGCCACCACCCCACCCCGGGGGAAGAGTCACTTTCTTCTTGGCTGAATCTCTCTCGATCCCTCACAAGTTACACAAATCCCTGGTTTCCCAAGCAGTGGTGATAATGGGGGGGGGGGGGGCGGGGCTTAATGATGTGTGTAGTATAACTGTCAGTTTCAAGGGCAGAGTGCGGGGGAGAGGGGCGTGCGCAAAGCGACGACCTCGCTAGGGGGGGGGGGAGGGGGGAATTATCATTCTTTGGTCAATATATGAGGGCGAGCGGGTGGAGGAGGGAGATTTTGTTCATAGCCAGGGGAGAGGTTTCTCTGCCCCACCTCTCCTCCTACCAGCCGCTGGTCAGACCTACAAACCACGCCTCACACTCCATCGGAATCAATGTGTTCTGAATCACCCACAGTGCCACTGGTGCCTTGCAGTACGTGGTAACATGGTAAGCTTTATAGCAGAAGGAGGTTAATCATATAAATAGGACATTTCGGCTCCGAATCTTTCGGCTTCTGCACATTTTCGACTTTCGTACATTTCGACTTTGGGACATTTAGGCTCCAAATATTTCGGCTCCTGGTCATTTCGGCTCCAAACTTTTCGGCTCTCGACCATTTCGGCTCCTGGACACTTTCGACTCTCCGACAGTTTGGACGCGCCGACATTTTAGACTCTGGGACAGTTCGGCTTCTAGACATTTAGGCTTCTAGATATTTTGGCTTCTAGACATTTTGGCTTCTAGACATTTTGGCTTCTAGACATTTCGGCTCCAGCAATACTTATCACACCTCACAGAGCGTTACATATTTATTGAGTTAATCAAATTAATTATGTGAAGAATCTTGTGTGGTAGCACAAAGCTCCTTCCTCAAAGTACTTCTCAGAACTCACCGAAAACATTGAATAATAACTATCCCCCCCCAAAAAAAATACAAAAATGTTGAGACGAAGATTTCAACGGGCAGATAGTTGCTACCTTACACATCGTGTGGAGACTTGGTGACATATCGGCAGCCGCCAGTCAAGGGTGGAGGAGACACGCGTGAGCGCCCCCCCCCCTCCCTCCGCCTCCCCCCACGGCAAACAGCCTGCGGTTTGTAAATAAACCGTCCAAATGAAGTTAATTAATCGACAGTTAGTGGTGTTGCGGCCGTGGTCGTCATCTGCCTCCCCCCCTCCGCCCCCCCCCCACCTAGTATCTACAGCTGGCATAACTGCCAACCCCACCCCGCGCCTGTCATCATCATTATGCCTCGTACTACGCCATACCTCCCATTTTCCCGCCTCGGGCTATGAAACTACGACGCCGAATTGTCGTCTGTTGTTACCGTAAACCAACGTGTTTTTTCCGCCCTCGCTGCGATTGATCATAATACGAAAAACCGCTGGAATGACTCAAATATTTACAGTAAATAAAGGGTAAGATGAGCAGTGATTGGTTCAAGGCTTATATACAAATCGTATAATAATTATTCTGCCGTAATTTAGCCAATTAGGATTATGGCTTAAACTATCAAATTAACGCGGTGACCGATATTTTTGAAAACTATCATAAAGAACGTCAGCCTGACTTGCTCACGCTACTGAGCCATTCCAGAGACCCAATCAATGTCATCGTATGGGCCGGGCCTCCCAATGGTACCCTCACACACCGTCACGACACTCGACAATTATCATACATTAGGGAAGTTACGGTAGTCGGGGCCGGTGACCAGAGTGGCTAGTGGCGTAATTATTCGGCGTATGCCCAATTGTTTCTCAAGGACACTGATGTCACAGCTGACCCGTGTGGCGTCTTGACTTGGCAAGGACGCTGAAGGTCAAGACGGAAGTTACTTCCCGCGTCACTCCCTCCCTCCCTCTCTCCCTCCCGCCTCCCTCCCTCACTCCCTCCCTCCCTCCTCCCTCCTCGCTCTCTCCCTCCCGCCTCCCTCCCTCACTCCCTCCCTCCCTCCTCCCTCCTCGCTCTCTCCCTCCCTCCCTCCTTTATTCGCTCCCTCCCTCCCTCCCCCCTCCATCCCTGGTGATTCCGTAAGTATATACCACCGCCTCATTACATCCAATTTGAACTGATGCTGATGGGTATAATGGTAAACGGTTCTCTCCCATATGGTATCATTGTGGGTAATTCCTAGTGGATACACGAGCAACATACCACATACCGCAGGGCGTACCACACGGCGTACCACAGGGCGTACCACAGGGCGTACCACAGAGCGTACCACAGGGCGTACCACAGGAAGTACCGCAGGGCGTACCGCAGGGCGTAACACAGAACCTACCACAGGGCGTACCACAGGGCGTACCGCAGGACGTACCGCAGGGCGTACCGCAGGGCGTACCGCAGGGCGTACCGCAGAACCTACCACAGGGTGTACCACAGGGCGTACCGCAGGGCGTACCACAGGGCGTACCACAGGGCGTACCACAGGGCGTACCACAGGAAGTACCGCAGGGCGTACCGCAGGGCGTAACACAGGACCTACCATAGGGCGTACCGCAGGGCGTACCGCAGGACCTACCACAGGGTGTACCACAGGACGTACCGCAGGGCGTACCACATGGCGTACCGCAGGGCGTACCGCAGGGCGTGCCACAGGGCTTACTACATTGCGTACCACAGGGTGTGCAACAAGGCGTACTACAGGGCGTGTCACAGGGCGTACCACAGGGCGTACCACAGGGCGTTCCACATGGCATTCTGCAATGCGTACCACAGGACCTACGGCAGGGCGTACCACAGGATGTACGGCAGGATGTACGGCAGTGCGTACCACAGGGCGTACCACAGGGCGTACCACAGGGCGTACCGCAGGGCGTACCACAGGGCGTACCACAGGGCGTACCGCAGGGCATACCGCAGGGCGTACCGGCCATAGAACACTTACAATAGTTTTCCTCGTGTCTAGTTTGTTCCTAACGACAGGTCATCGATGCGTCTAGTGAGTAAACCCTCATCCTAACGACAGGTCATCGATGCGTCCAGTGAGTAAACCCTCATCCTAACGACAGGTCATCGATGCGTCCAGTGAGTAAACCCTCATCCTAACGACAGGTCATCGATGCGTCCAGTGAGTAAACCCTCATCCTAAGGACCAGCTCATCGATGCGTCCAGTGAGTAAACGCTCATCCTAACGACAGGTCATCGACGCGTCCAGTGAGTAAACCCTCATCCTAACGACAGGTCATCGATGCGTCCAGTGAGTAAACCCTCATCCTAACGACAGGTCATCGATGCGTCCAGTGAGTAAACCCTCATCCTAACGACAGGTCATCGATGCGTCCAGTGAGTAAACCCTCATCCTAAGGACAGGTCATCGATGCGTCCAGTGAGTAAACCCTCATCCTAACGACAGGTCATCGATGCGTCCAGTGAGTAAACCCTCATCCTAACGACAGGTCATCGATGCGTCCAGTGAGTAAACCCTCATCCTAACGACAGGTCATCGATGCGTCCAGTGAGTAAACCCTCATCCTAACGACAGGTCATCGATGCGTCCAGTGAGTAAACCCTCATCCTAACGACAGGTCATCGATGCGTCCAGTGAGTAAACCCTCATCCTAAAGACAGGTTATCGATGCGTCCAGTGAGTAAACCCTCATCCTAACGACAGGTCATCGACGCGTCCAGTGAGTAAACCCTCATCCTAACGACAGGTCATCGATGCGTCCAGTGAGTAAACCCTCATCCTAAGGACCAGCTCATCGATGCGTCCAGTGAGTAAACGCTCATCCTAACGACAGGTCATCGACGCGTCCAGTGAGTAAACCCTCATCCTAACGACAGGTCATCGATGCGTCCAGTGAGTAAACCCTCATCCTAACGACAGGTCATCGATGCGTCCAGTGAGTAAACCCTCATCCTAACGACAGGTCATCGATGCGTCCAGTGAGTAAACCCTCATCCTAAGGACAGGTCATCGATGCGTCCAGTGAGTAAACCCTCATCCTAAGGACAGGTCATCGATGCGTCCAGTGAGTAAACCCTCATCCTAACGACAGGTCATCGATGCGTCCAGTGAGTAAACCCTCATTCTAACGACAGGTCATCGATGCGTCCAGTGAGTAAACCCTCATCCTAAGGACAGGTCATCGATGCGTCCAGTGAGTAAACCCTCATCCTAACGACAGGTCATCGATGCGTCCAGTGAGTAAACCCTCATTCTAACGACAGGTCATCGATGCGTCCAGTGAGTAAACCCTCATCCTAACGACAGGTCATCGATGCGTCCGGTGAGTAAACCCTCATCCGAACGACAGGTCATCAATGCGTCCAGTGAGTAAACCCTCAGCCTAGGGACCAGCTCATCGATGCGTCCGGTGAGTAAACCCTCATCCTAACGACAGGTCATCAATGCGTCCAGTGAGTAAACCCTCATCCTAAGGACCAGCTCATCGATGCGTCCAGTGAGTAAACCCTCATCCTAACGACAGGTCATCGATGCGTCCAGTGAGTAAACCCTCATTCTAACGACAGGTCATCAATGCGTCCAGTGAGTAAACCCTCATCCTAACGACAGGTCATCAATGCGTCCAGTGAGTAAACCCTCATCCTAACGACAGGTCATCAATGCGTCCAGTGAGTAAACCCTCATCCTAACGACAGGTCATCGATGCGTCCAGTGAGTAAACCCTCATCCTAACGACAGGTCATCGATGCGTCCAGTGAGTAAACCCTCATCCTAACGACAAGTCATCGATGCGTTCAGTGAGTAAACCCTCATCCTAACGACAGGTCATCGATGCGTCCAGTGAGTAAACCCTCATCCTAACGACAGGTCATCGATGCGTCCGGTGAGTAAACCCTCATCCTAAGGACAGGTCATCAATGCGTCCAGTGAGTAAACCCTCATCCTAAGGACCAGCTCATCGATGCGTCCGGTGAGTAAACCCTCATCCTAACGACAGGTCATCAATGCGTCCAGTGAGTAAACCCTCATCCTAAGGACCAGCTCATCGATCCGTCCGGTGAGTAAACCCTCATCCTAACGACAGACCATCAATGCGTCCAGTGAGTAAACCCTCATCCTAAGGACCAGCTCATCGATGCGTCCGGTGAGTAAACCCTCATCCTAACGACAGGTCATCAATGCGTCCAGTGAGTAAACCCTCATCCTAAGGACCAGCTCATCGATGCGTCCGGTGAGTAAACCCTCATCCTAACGACAGGTCATCAATGCGTCCAGTGAGTAAACCCTCATCCTAACGACAGGTCATCGATGCGTCCAGTGAGTAAACCCTCATCCTAAGGACAGGTCATCGATGCGTCCAGTGAGTAAACCCTCATCCTAACGACAGGTCATCGATGCGTCCAGTGAGTAAACCCTCATCCTAACGACAGGTCATCGATGCGTCCAGTGAGTAAACCCTCATCCTAAGGACAGGTCATCGATGCGTCCAGTGAGTAAACCCTCATCCTAACGACAGGTCATCGACGCGTCCAGTGAGTAAACCCTCATCCTAACGACAAGCCATCGATGCGTCCAGTGAGTAAACCCTCATCCTAAGGACCAGCTCATCGATGCGTCCGGTGAGTAAACCCTCATCCTAAGGACAGGTCATCAATGCGTCCAGTGAGTAAACCCTCTTCCTAACGACAGGTTATCAATGCGTCCAGTGAGTAAACCCTCATCCTAACGACAGGTCATCGATGCGTCCAGTGAGTAAACCCTCATCCTAAGGACAGGTCATCGATGCGTCCAGTGAGTAAACCCTCATCCTAACGACAGGTCATCGACGCGTCCAGTGAGTAAACCCTCATCCTAACGACAAGTCATCGATGCGTCCAGTGAGTAAACCCTCATCCTAACGACAGGTCATCGATGCGTCCAGTGAGTAAACCCTCATCCTAACGACAGCTCATCAATGCGTCCAGTCAGTAAACCCTCATCCTAACGACAGGTCATCGATGCGTCCGGTGAGTAAACCCTCATCCTAACGACAGGTCATCGATGCGTCCAGTGAGTAAACCCTCATCCTAAGGACAGGTCATCGATGCGTCCAGTGAGTAAACCTTCATCCTAACGACAGGTCATCGATGCGTCCAGTGAGTAAACCCTCATCCTAACGACAGGTCATCGATGCGTCCAGTGAGTAAACCCTCATCCTAACGACAGGTCATCGATGCGTCCGGTGAGTAAACCCTCATCCTAACGACAGGTCATCGATGCGTCCAGTGAGTAAACCCTCATCCTAACGACAGGTCATCGATGCGTCCGGTGAGTAAACCCTCATCCTAACGACAGGTCATCAATGCGTCCAGTGAGTAAACCCTCATCCTAACGACAGGTCATCAATGCGTCCAGTGAGTAAACCCTCATCCTAAGGACCAGCTCATCGATGCGTCCGGTGAGTAAACCCTCATCCTAACGACAGGTCATCAATGCGTCCAGTGAGTAAACCCTCATCCTAGCGACAGGTCATCAATGCGTCCAGTGAGTAAACCCTCATCCTAACGACAGGTCATCGATGCGTCCAGTGAGTAAACCCTCATCCTAACGACAGGTCATCGATGCGTCCAGTGAGTAAACCCTCATCCTAACGACCAGCTCATCGATGCGTCCGGTGAGTAAACCCTCATCCTAACGACAGGTCATCAATGCGTCCAGTGAGTAAACCCTCATCCTAACGACAGGTCATCGATGCGTCCAGTGAGTAAACCCTCATCCTAACGACAGGTCATCGATGCGTCCAGTGAGTAAACCCTCATCCTAACGACAGGTCATCGATGCGTCCAGTGAGTAAACCCTCATCCTAAGGACCAGCTCATCGATGCGTCCAGTGAGTAAACCCTCATCCTAACGACAGGTCATCGATGCGTCCAGTGAGTAAACCCTCATCCTAAGGACAGACCATCAATGCGTCCAGTGAGTAAACCCTCATCCTAAGGACCAGCTCATCGATGCGTCCGGAGAGTAAACCCTCATCCTAAGGACCAGCTCATCGATGCGTCCGGTGAGTAAACCCTCATCCTAACGACCAGCTCATCGATGCGTCCAGTGAGTAAACCCTCATCCTAACGACAGGTCATCGATGCGTCCAGTGAGTAAACCCTCATCCTAACTACAGATCATCGATGCGTCCGGTGAGTAAACCCTCATCCTAACGACAGGTCATCAATGCGTCCAGTGAGTAAACCCTCATCCTAACGACAGGTCATCGATCCGTCCCGTGAGTAAACCCTCATCCTAAGGACCAGATCATCGATGCGTCCGGTGAGTAAACCCTCATCCTAACGACAGGTCATCGATGCGTCCAGTGAGTAAACCCTCATCCTAAGGACAGGTCATCGATGCGTCCAGTGAGTAAACCCTCATCCTAACGACAGGTCATCAATGCGTCCGGTGAGTAAACCCTCATCCTAACGACAGGTCATCGATGCGTCCAGTGAGTAAACCCTCATCCTAACGACAGGTCATCGATGCGTCCAGTGAGTAAACCCTCATCCTAAGGACCAGCTCATCGATGCGTCCGGTGAGTAAACCCTCATCCTAACGACAGGTCATCAATGCGTCCAGTGAGTAAACCCTCATCCTAACGACAGGTCATCGATGCGTCCAGTGAGTAAACCCTCATCCTAACGACAGGTCATCGATGCGTCCAGTGAGTAAACCCTCATCCTAAGGACCAGCTCATCGATGCGTCCGGTGAGTAAACCCTCATCCTAACGACAGGTCATCAATGCGTCCGGTGAGTAAACCCTCATCCTAACGACAGGTCATCAATGCGTCCAGTGAGTAAATCCTCATCCTAACGACAGGTCATCGATGTGTCCAGTGAGTAAACCCTCATCCTAACGACAGGTCATCGATGCGTCCAGTGAGTAAACTCTCATCCTAACGACAGGTCATCGATGCGTCCAGTGAGTAAACCCTCATCCTAACGACAGGTCATCGACGCGTCCAGTGAGTAAACCCTCATTCTAACGACAGGTCATCGATGCGTCCAGTGAGTAAACCCTCATCCTAACGACAGGTCATCGATGCGTCCAGTGAGTAAACCCTCATCCTAACGACAGGTCATCAATGCGTCCAGTGAGTAAACCCTCATCCTAACGACAGGTCATCGATGCGTCCAGTGAGTAAACCCTCATCCTAACGACAGGTCATCGATGCGTCCAGTGAGTAAACCCTCATCCTAACGACAGGTCATCGATGCGTCCAGTGAGTAAACCCTCATCCTAACGACAGGTCATCGATGCGACGACTGCGGTAAGCTCTGTCGGTCACAGATAGGATTGTTCAATCATAAGCGCAAATGCCGCGCAACAAATCTATCCTTCGTCTTTCGCAGACGGACGGATGCCAACAACAATTAATATCTGTACATCGACTATTATAAATGGTAACGGGTTAATGTATCTAATATTATGGCGACGTGAATCTCTACAGTGACCTGATGCTGCTATGAGGAGGACCTCTGGCGGGGGGCCGGCGCGTCAGATATGGAGATTGGTAGTGTTTGGACCCAGAATGAAACGCGAGAGCGCGTCACTGCAAGGTACCCCCCCCCCACCCTACTTACACATCCCACCCCCAACCCAACCCCTAGGGCGTGTCGCTCGCTGGGTGGTGGGCGTGGCTTGTCACTCTCAGCCCCGCCCTCTAGAAGGGAAGGGGGTGGGACCAAACAGACCGCGAAAAACCCTCTCCAGTGATGGTCAGAATGGCTACAGCAGGCCGAGACATGCGCCCCCTTCCCCCCCGCCTCCCCACCTCTTCAATGGTCACCGTCTGCAGCATGCCACCCCCCCACCACCTCCTCCCCTGTCCCTCCCGTTCCATACATAAGACACCTGACGCGGGATTCCAAATAAAGCGGAAACACAGGAGGGGCGCCCTCTCCCGGCAACCGCGGAAGGCTCTGTAGGTATTTCCGGTGAGACTGAAGGGGTTTCCATAGGAGTGACTCCCCAGGTTACACCCCTCAAAGCTGGGAGTGAGAGAGTATTGTGACGGGGGGAGGGGGTGCAACCCCCTACCTGTGAATGGAGAACCCCCCCCCCCCCGACACACGCACGTCTGTTGTCCTGACGGGGCACCCCACCCTCCCCACTACCCCACCACCCCGCAGGCCCTGTTTGTTGTCCTGACGGGGCACGTGTTTAGCTGGGTGGCTGCGACAACTCAGAAGGAAACCATGGCAACCATGACAACACTTCCACCTGTTGCGCGCGCTGTCCGGGTGAGGTCGCCACCTGTTGCCGGTGTACCACAGCATGGTGAACCCGGTAGGAGGAATTATCCGCTAATTGAGGCGAGGGAGGGGGTGGTAATCCGGGGGTGCAGACGGCTAAGTGAGGCGAGGTTGGGGGGGGGGGAGTCAGGGGGTGGGTGGTAGTCAAGGAGGGGGTGCAGACGGCTAGGTGAGGCGAGGGAGATGGGGTGGGGGGGGGGGGGCTGGTAGTAAAAGGGAAAGGCGATTTTAACATGTACATGTATATATGTTACCACCACGTACGTCCGTTCAGTTGCGTCATGTACTGCGCAGATCGGCGTAATCTTTATGACCACAAGTCCTGACGCAAGGCTAGGCGAGGTCTCGCGAGGTCTCGCGAGGGAACGCGTGGGCGCGAGAACGCAAGAGGCAAGACGTACGGAATCAATATAATAGGTGAGAGAGACTGACAGAGCAGTGGAGTACGAGAGATACAGAGACAGAACAAGGGCGACTTGATTGGGTAGAGACAGTGGGAGGGACCAGTTGCCATAGCAACCGGTTGCTTACGTCCACTCTCAGGTAAGGATCGGATGACACTTAAAGAAGAGGATATGATGACCGGCTATCGGGTTAGGGCGGCCGGGGCAGGGGGGGGGGGAGCGACCGGTACACGCGGTGCACGGAGTGGGTGGTGGTGGGGGGGGGGGAGGATGTGGGGTGGGTCGGCTTGGTAATCTATTTACGTTCAAAACAGGATGTGCCCCCGGAGAAAATGGGTGAGCAAGCGAGAGTAAGTTGAGGTGGCCACGACAGGGTGAGGGTACATGGAGGGGGTGGGGGGGGGGGGGGGCAGGTGATACCCTAGTCCGCACCTGATAACTGTATGTAAGAAGTCCAATGTGGACACTGAAAGGGCTCTGCGCCCTGTCGAGTCCGGCTTGTAGGTCAAGGTCGTCAGAGGCAGGAATAGTCCCGCGAACCGACACCGCCCATAAGCACATCGTCCTCTGTCACATCGTCCTCAGTCACATCGTCCTCAGTCACATCGTCCTCTGTCACATCGTCCTCAGTCACATCGTCCTCTGCTACATCGTCCTCTGTCACGTCGTCCTCTGTCACATCGTCCTCTGTCACATCGTCCTCTGTCACATCGTCCTCTGTCACATCGTCCTCTGTCACATCGTCCTCTGTCACGTCGTCCTCTGTCACGTCGTCCTCTGTCACATCGTTCTCTGTCACATCGTCCACTGTCACATCGTCCTCAGTCACATCGTCCTCAGTCACATCGTCCTCAGTCACATCGTCCTCTGTCACATCGTCCTCAGTCACATCGTCCTCAGTCACATCGTCCTCAGTCACATCGTCCTCTGTCACATCGTCCTCTGTCACATCGTCCTCTGTCACATCGTCCTCTGTCACATCGTCCTCAGTTATATCGTCCTCAGTCACATCGTCCTCAGTCACATCGTCCTCTGTCATATCGTCCTCTGTCACATCGTCCTCAGTCACATCGTCCTCAGTCACATCGTCCTCAGTCACATCGTCCTCTGTCACATCGTCCTCTGTCACATCGTCCTCTGTCACATCGTCCTCTGTCACATCGTCCTCAGTTATATCGTCCTTAGTCACATCGTCCTCTGTCACATCGTCCTCTGTCACATCGTCTTCTGTCACGTCGTCCTCTGTCACGTCGTCCTCTGCTACATCGTCCTCTGTCACGTCGTCCTCTGTCACATCGTCCTCTGTCACTTCGTTCTCTGTCACATCGTCCTCTGTCACATCGTCCTCTGTCACATCGTCCTCAGTCACATCGTCCTCAGTCACATCGTCCTCTGTCATATCGTCCTCTGTCACGTCGTCCTCTGTCACATCGTCCTCTGTCACATCGTCCTCAGCCACATCGTCCTCTGTCACGTCGTCCTCTGTCACATCGTCCTCAGTTATATCGTCCTCAGTCACATCGTCCTGTCACATCGTCCTCTGTCACATCGTCTTCTGTCACATCGTCCTCAGTCACATCGTCCTGTGTCACATCTTCCTCAGTCACATTGTTCTCTGTCACATCGTCCTCTGTCACATCGTCCTCTGTCACATCGTCCTCAGTCACATCGTCCTCAGTCATATCGTCCTCTGTCACATCGTCCTCTGTCACATCGTCCTCAGTCATATCATCCTATGTCACATCGTCCTCTGTCACATCGTCCTCTGTCACATCGTCCTCAGTTATATCGTCCTCTGTCACATCGTCCTCAGTCATATCATCCTATGTCACATCGTCCTCTGTCACATCGTCCTCTGTCACATCGTCCTCTGTCACATCGTCTTCAGTCACATCGTCCTCAGTCATATTTTTCCTCTGTCACATCGTCCTCTGTCACATCGTCCTCAGTCACATCGTCCTCAGTCACATCATCCTATGTCACATCGTCCTCAGTTATATCGTCCTCTGTCACATCATCCTCAGTCACATCGTCCTCTGTCACATCGTCTTCAGTCATATCGTCCTCAGTCACATCGTCCTCAGTCACATCGTCCTCTGTCACATCGTCCTCTGTCACATCGTCCTCAGTCACATCGTCCTCAGTCACATCGTCCTCTGTCACATCGTCCTCTGTCACATCGTCCTCTGTCACATCGTCCTCTGTCACATCGTCTTCAGTCACATCGTCCTCAGTCATATTTTTCCTCTGTCACATCGTCCTCTGTCACATTGTCCTCAGTCACATCGTCCTCAGTCACATCATCCTATGTCACATCGTCCTCAGTTATATCGTTCTCTGTCACATCATCTTCAGTCACATCGTCCTCTGTCACATCGTCTTCAGTCACATCGTCCTCTGTCACATCGTCCTCTGTCACATCGTCCTCAGTCACATCGTCCTCAGTCACATCGTCCTCTGTCACATCGTCCTCTGTCACATCGTCCTCTGTCACATCGTCCTCTGTCACATCGTCTTCAGTCACATCGTCCTCAGTCATATTTTTCCTCTGTCACATCGTCCTCTGTCACATTGTCCTCAGTCACATCGTCCTCAGTCACATCATCCTATGTCACATCGTCCTCAGTTATATCGTTCTCTGTCACATCATCTTCAGTCACATCGTCCTCAGTCACATCGTCCTCAGTCACATCGTCCTCTGTCACATCGTCCTCTGTCACATCGTCCTCAGTCACATCGTCCTCAGTCACATCGTCCTCTGTCACATCGTCCTCTGTCACATCGTCCTCAGTCACATCGTCCTCAGTCATATTTTCCTCTGTCACATCGTCCTCAGTCATATCGTCCTCAGTCACATCGTCCTCTGTCACATCGTCCTCAGTCACATCGTCCTCAGTCACATCGTCCTCTGCTACATCGTCCTCTGTTACATCGTCCTCTGTCACGTCGTCCTCTGTCACATCGTCCTCAGTCATATCGTCCTCAGTCACATCGTCCTCTGTCACATCGTCCTCAGTCACATCGTCCTCTGCTACATCGTCCTCTGTCACGTCGTCCTCTGTCACATCGTCCTGTGTCACATCGTCCTCAGTCACATCGTCCTCTGTCACGTCGTCCTCTGTCACATCGTCCTCAGTCATATCGTCCTCAGTCACATCGTCCTCTGTCACATCGTCCTCAGTCACATCGTCCTCTGCTACATCGTCTTCTGTCGCGTCGTCCTCTGTCACATCGTCCTGTGTCACATCGTCCTCAGTCATATCGTCCTCTGTCACATCGTCCTCTGTCACATCGTCCTCTGTCACATCGTCCTCTGTCACATCGTCCTCAGTCATATCGTCCTCTGTCACATCGTCCTCTGTCACATCGTCCTCTGTCACATCGTCTTCTGTCACATCGTCCTCAGTCATATCGTCCTCTGTCACATCGTCCTCTGTTACATCGTCCTCTGTCACATCGTCCTCTGTCACATCGTCCTCTGTCACATCGTCCTCAGTTATATCGTCCTCAGTCACATCATCCTCTGTCACATCGTCCTCTGTCACATCGTGTTCTGTCACATCGTCCTCAGTCATATCGTCCTCTGTCACATCGTCCTCTGTCACATCGTCCTCAGTCACATCGTCCTCTGTCACATCGTCCTCAGCCACATCGTCCTCTGTCACATCGTCCTCTGTCACATCGTCCTCTGTCACATCGTCCTCTGTCACAGCGTCCTCTGTCACATCGTCCTCTGTCACATCGTCCTCAGTCATATCGTCCTCTGCTACATCGTCCTCAGTCATATCGTCCTCAGTCACATCGTCCTCTGCTACATCGTCCTCTGTCACGTCGTCCTCTGTCACATCGTCCTCTGTCACGTCGTCCTCTGTCACATCGTCCTCTGTCACATCGTCCTCAGTCACATCGTCCTCATTCACATCGTCTTCAGTCACTTGAGATGCTCAAAGAATTCGAGTGCATATGCCTTTGGCTTAATAACTAAACAACACTTAAGCTGTAGAGATGTCTTGATAAAGTTAGTCACCTTTCCCAACTGGCCGATTGTGGAACTCTGTAACATAAATGGACCCATTGCCTTCTATCTAATTTAACATTGTTTGAACAAACGTTATAGAACATCGCCAAAACACTCTTAAAAGCCCCGAGAAAGCTCATCAAAGCAACCGAGGCACACTACTTAAGTCATATTTGTTACAAACAAGAAGGAGCAATCATTTTTGCTTCTCCTCTCTGGCCTCCGCCCTCAGCCTCCCTCGACCCCTAATGGACGCGCAGTGCCGTGTCAGCTCTCCTAAAATATGGAATGCTGTTGTTTGCTACCGACAATGGTTGCTTTCTGGCTTCTATCATAGTGGCCTCCATGCGCTTTTGTCTGAGACGAGTTGCACCATGGATCAAAGCCTGGAGAGGCCCGTATCCCAGTCCATCAGGCTGTTAGTTAGTGTTTGCCATCAGATGCATTAGCTGTCGATCCCGACCTCCCTCCAGATCTGAAGTCCCGGATCTTGGAGCGTTCGATTTGAGACGTCTCCAGACAAATGCTATGTCATCGGCTCCGGCAGACAAACTCCCAGCCGCTTCATTCCGGATCAAAAACATCTCTTTATTCTGGATCCTTCTTCCGATAGTTTTCGTCAGCATTTTTGTGTGTGCAATACTGGTTTATATCCAGGGACTTTGATCGGGTTTCACCGCACTTTTTGTTGAGACCGTAAGACTACATAGAGAGGCGACTGGGTGGGGGTGGTGGGGGAGGTGGGTAAGGTTGGGTGGGGGTGGTGGGAGAGGTGGGTAAGAGTGAGTGGGGGTGGTGAGGGAGGTTGGTAAGGGTGGGGTAGGGGTGGTGGGGGAGGTGGGTAAAGGTGGGTGGGGGTGGTGGAGTAGGTGAGTAAGGGTGTGTGGGTTAGTGGAGGAGGTGGGTAAGGGTGGGGTAGGGGTTGTGCAGGAGGTGGATAAGGGTGGGGTAGGGGTGGTGGAGAACTTGGGTTAAGTTGGAGTAGGATGGGTGGATTGGCGGACGAAACGGGAAAGGGTGGGTGGAGGAGGTGGGTAAAGGTTGTGGGGTGGTGGAGGTGGGAAGGGTGGGTGGTGGTGGTGAGTGAGGTGGGTAAAGGTGGGTGGTGGTGGTGGAGAAGGTGGGTAAAGGTGTGTGGGGTGGTGGAGGAGGTGGGTAAAGGTGGGTGGTGGTGATGAGAGAGGTGGGTAAAGGTGGGTGGTGGTGGTGGAGGAGGTGGGTAAAGTTGGGTGGAGGAGGGGGTTAAGGGTGGTGGAGGAGGTGGGGGAGGTGGGGTAAGGGTGGGTGGAGGTGGTGAGGGAGGTGGGCAAAGGTGGGGGGTGGTGGTGGAGGAGGTGGGTAAAGGTGGGTGGAGGAGGAGGTTAAGGGTGGTGGAGGAGGTGGGGGAGGTGGGGTAAGGGTGGGTGGGGGTGGTGAGGGAGGTGGGCAAAGGTGGGGGGTGGTGGTGGAGGAGGTGGGTAAAGGTGGGTGATGGTGGTGGAGGAGGTGGGTAAAGGTGGGTGGTGGTGGTGGGGGAGGTGGGTAAGGATGGGGTAGTGGTGAGATAGCTTGACGGCTAGAACGGCACTTGAGATGTCAAAAGTTGTAACGGAGACCGTTACTGAAAGCTGTCAGAGAGCCCGGGATTCAAGCTGTCAGATAGACCGGCACTTAAAGCTGTCAGAGAGCCCGGCATTAAAGCTGTCAGATAGACCGGCACTTAAAGCTATCACAGAGCCCGGCGTTCAAGCTGTCAGATAGACCGACATTTAAAGCTATCAGAGAGCCCGGCGTTCAAGCTGTCAGATAGACCGACATTCAAAGCTATCAGGGAGCCCGGCATTGAAGCTGTCAGATAGACCGACATTTAAAGCTATCAGAGAGCCTGGCGTTCAAGCTGTCAGATAGACAGACATTTAAAGCGGTCAGAGAGCAAAACATATTTGGCTGATGTATTTGTACACCCGTTGCTATAATACCATACCTCACTGGTGCATCCATGGGGGGCGGTGATGCCTCCGGGTCTGAACTGCCGGGTGATAAAGCGAGGATAGCACACGGGAAAACATTATCATTTGAGGCTTTAGAGAATGCCTCTCCTTGTTTGCGCAAAGACTGCAGCATTGCTGAACTGGCACACAATAAAGTGACGGCCAGCCAACAAAGGAACACCCACAAATCTACGATACTCGCAGAAGGAAAGTTTATCGAACTTCTTAGTCCATCTGTTATCTTTGGCATCCAACTATTTACTAAAGAAACATTATTGGCAGGTCAGTAGGTAGACGTTTATAAAAGAATTAGGACTGCGTACTTTGACTGACTACCAAACATGTGGCTGGGCTTGGTCCCTGGGTACGATTTGTCCCTGTGTACGGTTTGTCCCTGGATACGACTCGCCCCAGAATACGACTCGTCCCACAATACAACTCGCCTCTGGGTACGATTCGTCTCTGGGTACGATTCGCCCCTTAGTACGATTCTTCCCTGGGTACGACTCGTCCCTAAGTACGATGCGACCATAGGTACGACTCGTCCCTGGTTACAACTCGTCCCTAGGTACATCTCGTCCCTAGGTACGACTCGTCCCTAGGTACGACTTGTCCCTGGTTACGACTCCTCCCTGGGTACGACTCGTCTCTGAGTACGACTCATCCCATGGTTAGACTCGTCCCTGGGTACAACTCCTCCCAGAATACGACTCGTCTCTGGGTACAACTCGTCCCTGGGTACGACTCGTCCCCAGATACGCTTCTTTGGGTGAGTCTCGTCTCTGGGTACGACTCGTCCCTGGGTACGACTCGTCCCTGGGTACGACTCGTCCCTGGTTACGACTCGTCTCTGGGTACGTCTCGTCTCTGGGTACGACTCGTCCCTGGGTACGACTCGTCCCTGGTTACGACTCGTCTCTGGGTGCGATCCGCCCCTGGGTACGATTCGTCCAGATCTCACCCCTGTGGTTCCGGTAAACATTTTGATGGCGAGCGAGAACGATGGAAGCGACGGGATGTGAACATAGCAGATCGGGCCGTCATCAAAATATTGACATAACTCATCAAATTATGTTTATTCACTATGTCTCCCCACCTTCGTGCTGCCTCCATAGGCAACGCAGGGGCTAGAATAAACTTAAAAACATTGAGCGGGCCCGCGAGGGCGGGTGGGTGAGGGGTATGGGGGTAATTGGGTATAGAGCGCTAACATCAATAGTGTGGGAGGTGGGCGTGGGGGAGGGGGGGGGGGGGCAGAGGAGGTGTGAGAATGCCTGACTTCCCTCGATCTCACCAAGACTGTGGTCTGATCGAGTGTGAGGTCTGATAACCTACCCAGATCAACCGATCGACACCCCCATCGAACGACTCCCGCCCCCCCCCCCCCACCCCGCCCCCCTGCCCACCACCCCAGACATAGACACGTGCGTCAAGGTGAAGGCAGGGCAAGCGGCATCTACCTGACCCTGATCTCGCCTTCCCCTGGAGCTTGGAGCCCGCGCTGTGGCACTAGGGGTAGGCTTTGGTCGTCTGGTCTGGGGAAAAAAACCCGTGCACAGATTTACATTTATTATAATTGAAAATTGAAATAACATTAAAATATGCAATCATGAAATTAAAATAAATGATAATTAAATTAAAATTGCTTCATACCCCAATTTATTTTAGCAAAGTATATGAATTATTAAACTCATAATAAAGATATTATAGCAAAGAATAGTAGCCTACGAAGAAGAAGACTACGTTCTCAAATCTCTCAGTATAAATATAATGAGCACTGCATACGTTACCAAAACCTCACCGAGACTAACGATATACGCCCGAAAAATGTGGACATCATTCACACAGTAATCGGTAATGAAAAACTGTGAAATAAACCAGACAAAATAACACGGTATGCTGCCATACATTCTTCATACATACCCTGGATGGAGCCAGAGCGGTGAGGATGACACTGAGCGGGAGGGGGGGGGGGGCTGAGCGGGGTGCACCCACTTGTAAACCATGTCTATATGACAAACTCTGTGCCCTGAACATAGTTTAAATGACTCGACGTGAATCAGAGCTACATTTTGGGGTCTGAACTGAGAAGGCTCTTTGTCTTATTTCACGACTATTTCATGGGCGAGTCAGATGCTGTTTTAAAGAGTTTCGTCTGTGGTTGTCAATTCTGATTCCACCGCTAATGTATTACCAACAATCATTCTCCCAACCATGCAAAGGGCAAGTCTTTGCAACTGTATACATTTCCACCAGGGATCCAGCCCGGTGGCGGAGCCGTGCGGGGGGGGGGAAGTAAGCCTACTTAATACATTGCTGGGTTTGGGGGGGGGGGGGGAGGGGGGGTTCTGCGGTGAAGCGCGGAAGGAATATTTTTTCCGCTCTACGAACAAACATTTTCCGCCCCCCCCCCGTCCGTCGCATTCACAAGTTCTAAAATATCCGCTCTATAGTGGTATCTTTTTCATCACAAATACCCGCCCTCTCGGGCATCAAGGCACCCGTATAATAGTGCCCCCCTCCCCCCGGGGGATCCAGTCTGTACATCATTGTTTCTCACGTCATAAGAGCTTTAGAAATGTATTCATTTAGCTAGAAGAGGGTAACTACCTAGCGACTGTGGCTTTGCACGCTCAACCGACCACTCCATGTCGATCTGATGTGGTGGATCAAGCATGATATTAAATTATAATTTAAAAAATCGCTGGAATAACATGTATCCCGTCAGGTGAACAGCGACCAGTAACAAGCGAAAACAATTATGTATGGGAGTCAGAATTGACAAAGTAGGCCTAAGGCCTAGTTCTTGCTAAAACTCTACTCGACTCGAGCAGGTCGTGTGTGCCCCCCACTGTATGTCTGGATCAAACAACTAAGGCCATTTTGTAGTACTACTTATCAACACTTACACAGGGGGCGAGACAGAGCCACCTAGCGGTAGATGCCTGTAGTATTAGTGTCGGAGCGTCTTCTTTATCCACTCTCTCGACAGATGTCGCTCATCGGCTCATCGCGACATCGGCATACCGAATGGCTGCGCGCATCCGCCCCGGGTGCAATAAGCGTTTGGCGGTATACCGATGCGTAATGTGCGTACTCAGTTCACCTTGGGTATATACCCGAGTTACCAAAGAAATGCGCCCTATGTAAGTCCCACCTAATTTCAATACGGTTTTCGAACATTGTGGCGGTTGATATCATTTTCAGTTTGAAGAATTAAAAAATCAAATAACGTAGGCTCACAACTGTACCCAATAAGGTCTTTAGCTAAAATAATAGCTTTCACCTTTACCGTCCTTGACTCCGATCGATTCAAAAATCTAATTCGGATATTATTGGTACCAATTAATATCAAATTGGTCAGTGAAAAACGAACAAGTTCAGATAAATTATGCATAACAATATTTGCGTGGAATTTGGATAAAGTATGCATGACAAAATTTGCGTCGAATTTGGATAAATTATGCATAACAATATTTGCGTGGAATTTAGATAAATTGAAGGATATTTATCGGGTACATTAAAACCGATTACCCAGGAGGCCATACAGTGTTACACCGCCCCCACTCCCCCCCGTGTAACCAATCATCGCTCAGCGCAAGAAAACTGCAGCATGGGTACCGGAAGCGCTTTCACATCATACCCCCTCCCCCATCCCCCCCCCCCCAACCCAAAGGGGCTTTAATGTCTGATCCGCCCCCACCCGCCCTTACCCTCTCCCCATATCCCCTATAACAGCACAAGTAAAGTCCCGTAAGTGCTGTGAGGCGAGCCACTCATCGGATGAACAAACAGATGCAGGGTATCCCGCTTCATCCCTCCATCTTGGATATTGGGCGGTCCTCTCCAGGTAGAGGGCGCCCCGCGGTTTACGCCCGAGAGGAAGCAGACGACTGACTGTCTGGCGAGAGGGTAATGGACACCGCCTTATCGTTGTTACCGCTTTACTCCACGAAAACGCCCTATCACATAAATAGGCGCTCCCGTCACAGCGCCACGGCGGGCAGAGTGGGAACTATGGAGCGGAGGCACTCTCCTTCCATACTTTATGGAGTGACCGTCAGGGTCTCACCCTCAATATTTCAGGGTCTGACCGTCAGGGTCACACCCTCAGTACTTCAGGGTCTGACCGTCAGGGTCACACCCTCAGTACTTCAGGGTCTGACCGTCAGGGTCACACCTTCAGTACTTCAGGGTCTGATCGTCAAGGTCACGCCGTCAATACTTCAGGGTCTCGCCGTCAGGGTCACATTTAGTGAAGTAAAATTAATTGGTGTTTTATTCCGTCTCACAAGGGCTAAGCGTAGCCAGGGAATCACCCGGGACGTTCAATGATGAAGCCCCGGATTAGATCGCCATGCAGGCAGGCCCTAGTGTTATGCGGTCATTTGGCTAACGGCTACACTCTCAGTCTCAGTATTCCACGGTCCGACCGACAGCACCACACTCAGTACTCAGTAGGCTATCTTCTTATTTATTAGGGCAATCCATTCCAGTTGATGCCTTCGACAGAAGCCTCCATGCACTCACTGTTGGTACAAGACGGGGTCATGTCCATTGACCCAAGTAACTAAATATGACGTGTGTGGACTTACGGGCTTAGTAACGGACGGGGCGGAATAGTTCGCCCTCGAATAGAGTGTGAGCCTGGGGCCAGGCGAAATGTTCGGCCTCGGCGTTTAGAACTTACGGGCCCGGCACTAGCAATGAACGACGACGGGGCAGTGAAGGCCGAGTTAACGCGGTTGTACTGTAGTTTGTAGGCATCGGTTAACTTCATCGCAAGTCCAACTGACTTCGGCGACTCGTGGCCAGAAGACCAACAAACACTGCACGGACCCGTTATGACCCGTTCACTGCAAGTCCCTGAGTATGTCATAACGGACCCCTTTTTATGGATGTCATTTATGGAATTGAAAGAACTTTTGAAAGATATGCTTCAGAAAATGATACCAGCACGGAGTCATTGCAGGTCCCTATAGAATACCAGATATCTGGACGTCATAAAGTTCGCCTAGACTAAGCCCCGCCCTCTAGTCTATATATAGCAATACAGTCTGTATCTCCATTGATAGATTGTATGCACAGAAAAAGAAGGCAGATAGGGCTTAGCGGAAACGACTAATAATGAAACCATGTCGTTTTCTGAGCCTGTCAAATGTACACCACAAAATGCCCATCTGACAGTCTCGGGATGAGAGTTATCTACGAAAAACAAGAAACGAGTTCATTCATATTTCAAATGTTCCTTTATTGTCGTATCACGCGTCAGAAGTCTGAATACAGGTTGCCATCCACAAAGACACAGCTCGTGTGACGTCACGGCTGTTAGTTCGTGATGTCTCCGCTTGGAGGCCCGTCTTATTATGCTAATGAGGCGCCAGATACGATGATACAGACTAACCGCACCCCTCAAACAGAGCAACGCACCATAAGCCTTAACACCATGCTCCTCTATCATTCACAAAGACAGGCTTCCCCGTACAGGAGGGGTAGTTTTGTTTGCACTGGTATGTCTCACAAGGTCGTCATTTCTGATGCGACAACAAGATGTGTAGTATACCGATTATGATTTGTTTATAACATATCGCTAAAATGGTATGAAATAGGCGCTAAGCTTTCATAACGCAGAAAATAAAGCCAAAATAAAGGTAACCAGACGTACTCCCATATATATAGGCGACGAGATGCCCGTGTACAAATTAACAGGATGGGCCCTACACACGGCCAGGTACACGATTGTGAAACACTTTCACAGAATTAGGGTGCGAATCGAATACAGTTATCAACTTGAGAGCACCGCATTACTTGTAAAACTAGTGCTGGGACGTGATATCCCGAAGAGACGTATCGAGCTTCAGGCTGAGGACGTGATATCCCGAGGAGACGTATCTAGCTTCAGGCTGAGGACGTGATATCCCGAAGAGACAGACCTATCTTCAGGCTGGGGACGTCGATCCATGTCTCACAGAACCACTATATTGCAGTAATTCATGATGAAGGGGTTCCGTACAAGACCTCTATGTACAGCGGACTACACATAACGCGGACATATAAACCACTAAACAGACATACAAGCCAACAGACAGACACGTGTACCAGGCCACCCTTTCCCATTACACACAGCACCCGAGACAAACCAAACCCCCTTTGTGTTTATAAAATGTGACAAACTACAAATGATATATATATATATAAATGGTGAACTGATGATTCAATAAAAAAAAAGCAAATGGACATCGAATTACACTTTACAACTGTACATAAACTCAACACAAGGCGACAAGGACACCAATGAGAACTCGCCATGCTGTCGTTACCAAGAGACAAGACGTTTCCATGGAAACAGCGGCCCATTCTTGTTATCTAGACAGCATGAGAGTTAGACCCGAGGAAGCGATGTCCATCAAAACCATATCAAAAGCACAGAATAGATGGTCGATTCATGCAACGTTACCCAGAAACCTCATCACACCCCTTGTCAGTTGTGTTATTAAACGATTGTTCTAGTGTGAAATTAGTACGTTGGTTAATGGTTAACATAAAACTCACAAGCACAGATTGCATCAGAACCTGTCCAGCATACAGACGGGCACGACACTGTGAGCAAGGCTGGTTACACAGGGACCGATACCGAGAACTCTCTGCAGGAGGCCAGCGCTGGTCCCCTGAGCAGCCCAACATAGCCTACAAGATGAAGCACGGCAGTGTAGCAGTAAAGCGACGTTCCAAATGTTATTTGCTTTTTTGGATGTCAATTTCTGCTCACGCGACGCTCACCACTTGATGCGGGCCCGGATATGACGTCATATCTGACCACGTGGTGGAGCGGCTCTCAATGCGGTGGTCTGTCATGGCCTGCTACACACTGACGTGACGTCATGTCAAGACTACGTTATTACTAGAGCCTTGTGACGCGATGGGATTCAATAGTAAAGGCAAAGCGAAAGGACGAGAAAATGAATGACGTCATCAATAAATGACTAGATGGGTCACGTGACAATGACTTATGATGGCGATCTATCATACATGATGATATCTACAAGCCTTCGCGCAACTAATTCAAACCCATTCATTCCGCAATACTCCTCTAAAACATTTTGTCTCAGACGATAAAATACTTCATTCGCTGCATTGCTTTCAGAGGCAAAAGGGTTCTACTATAATACACATTATCAGGCGGCGTGGAAAGGGAAGAAATATCGCGCTGTAACTGCTTGTCTTTGCAATACCCCAGTCGGTGCGTAGTTTAGTAATTACTTCAACAACGATAATGTTATCTATGGATATAATTTATGATTATATTTTTATACACGTGCCCGAAGCACTGTACTTGCTTGGCTCCGAAATGTGAGAATTAACCAATGTGTGCCTAACAATCTCCCGTTAACTTCCGGAAAGTGATTTGGCGACGCCGGTCTGGCGTTCACACCGACTACACTGGCTATAAACGCTCCAGGTTCCCGATGTCATTCGGCCACACGGACCGCTAATTGATATAGGAACAAAACCGAAAGTCGCCTAGACAGCAGCGCCACCTATTGTCAGATTGGATGATAAAGAACACCAGTCAGCGAAGTTGACTCGCACACTAGGGGGCGCTTTCAGTAGCCTTTCTTCACCCGCTGCGGCAGTAGCGTCTCCTGCGCGTTCTTCAAGAAAGAGAGAAGTCCGATTCGCTTCCCCTTCCGGCGGAAGTAGCTAGAGACCACGTCGGCATCCGGGTCGTCTGCAACAACACAAGGTCAAGGTCATCCAGCATGCAGCGATAGGGCGCTCCCACCCGGTAGCTCGGGACATAAGTTTTCGTTGCATGGTTACTGATGGATCAGCTAAATTAGGCCACATACCAGACTAATTGGTGGCAGTGGGCACAGATGTGAAGTAATGACAATACACTTACCGGACTTAGTGGCGGCAGTGGGCACAGATGTGAAGTAATGACAATACACTTACCGGACTTAGTGGCGGCAGTGGGCACAGATGTGAAGTAATGACAATACACTTACCGGACTTAGTGGCGGCAGTGGGCACAGATGTGAAGTAATGACAATACACTTACCGGACTTAGTGGCGGCAGTGGGCACAGATGTGAAGTAATGACAATACACTTACCGGACTTAGTGGCGGCAGTGGGCACAGATGTGAAGTAATGACAATACACTTACCGGACTTAGTGGCGGCAGTGGGCACAGATGTGAAGTAATGACAATACACTTACCGGACTTAGTGGCGGCAGTGGGCACAGATGTGAAGTAATGACAATACACTTACCGGACTTAGTGGCGGCAGTGGGCACAGATGTGAAGTAATGACAATACACTTACCGGACTTAGTGGCGGCAGTGGGCACAGATGTGAAGTAATGACAATACACTTACCGGACTTAGTGGCGGCAGTGGGCACAGATGTGAAGTAATGACAATACACTTACCGGACTTAGTGGCGGCAGTGGGCACAGATGTGAAGTAATGACAATACACTTACCGGACTTAGTGGCGGCAGTGGGCACAGATGTGAAGTAATGACAACACACTTACCGGACTTAGTGGCGGCAGTGGGTACAGATGTGAAGTAATGACAATACACTTACCGGACTTAGTGGCGGCAGTGGGCACAGATGTGAAGTAATGACAATACACTTACCGGACTTAGTGGCGGCAGTGGGCACAGATGTGAAGTAATGACAATACACTTACCGGACTTAGTGGCGGCAGTGGGCACAGATGTGAAGTAATGACAATACACTTACCGGACTTAGTGGCGGCAGTGGGCACAGATGTGAAGTAATGACAATACACTTACCGGACTTAGTGGCGGCAGTGGGCACAGATGTGAAGTAATGACAACACACTTACCGGACTTAGTGGCGGCAGTGGGCACAGATGTGAAGTAATGACAATACACTTACCGGACTTAGTGGTGGCAGTGGGTACAGATGTGAAGTAATGACAACACACTTACCGGACTTAGTGGTGGCAGTGGGTACAGATGTGAAGTAATGACAATACACTTACCGGACTTAGTGGTGGCAGTGGGTACAGATGTGACGTAATGACAACACACTTACCGGACTTAGTGGCGGCAGTGGGCACAGATGTGAAGTAATGACAATACACTTACCGGACTTAGTGGCGGCAGTGGGCACAGATGTGAAGTAATGACAATACACTTACCGGACTTAGTGGCGGCAGTGGGCACAGATGTGAAGTAATGACAATACACTTACCGGACTTAGTGGTGGCAGTGGGTACAGATGTGAAGTAATGACAACACACTTACCGGACTTAGTGGTGGCAGTGGGTACAGATGTGAAGTAATGACAATACACTTACCGGACTTAGTGGCGGCAGCGGGTACAGATGTGAAGTAATGACAATACACTTACCGGACTTAGTGGTGGCAGTGGGTACAGATGTGAAGTAATGACAATACACTTACCGGACTTAGTCGCGGCAGTGGGTACAGATGTGAAGTAATGACAATACACTTACCGGACTTAGTGGCGGCAGCGGGTACAGATGTGAAGTAATGACAATACACTTACCGGACTTAGTGGTGGCAGTGGGCACAGATGTGAAGTAATGACAATACACTTACCGGACTTAGTGGCGGCAGTGGGCACAGATGTGAAGTAATGACAATACACTTACCGGACTTAGTGGCGGCAGCGGGTACAGATGTGAAGTAATGACAACACACTTACCGGACTTAGTGGCGGCAGCGGGTACAGATGTGAAGTAATGACAACACACTTACCGGACTTAGTGGCGGCAGCGGGTACAGATGTGAAGCAATGACAATATACTTACCGGACTTAGTGGCGGCAGTGGGCACAGATGTGAAGTAATGACAATACACTTACCGGACTTAGTGGCGGCAGCGGGTACAGATGTGAAGTAATGACAATACACTTACCGGACTTAGTGGTGGCAGTGGGCACAGATGTGAAGTAATGACAATACACTTACCGGACTTAGTGGCGGCAGTGGGCACAGATGTGAAGTAATGACAATACACTTACCGGACTTAGTGGCGGCAGCGGGTACAGATGTGAAGTAATGACAACACACTTACCGGACTTAGTGGCGGCAGTGGGTACAGATGTGAAGTAATGACAACACACTTACCGGACTTAGTGGCGGCAGTGGGCACAGATGTGAAGTAATGACAATACACTTACCGGACTTAGTGGCGGCAGCGGGTACAGATGTGAAGTAATGACAACACACTTACCGGACTTAGTGGCGGCAGTGGGCACAGATGTGAAGTAATGACAACACACTTACCGGACTTAGTGGCGGCAGTGGGCACAGATGTGAAGTAATGACAATACACTTACCGGACTTAGTGGCGGCAGTGGGCACAGATGTGAAGTAATGACAATACACTTACCGGACTTAGTGGCGGCAGTGGGTACAGATGTGAAGTAATGACAACACACTTACCGGACTTAGTGGCGGCAGTGGGTACAGATGTGAAGTAATGACAATACACTTACCGGACTTAGTGGCGGCAGCGGGTACAGATGTGAAGTAATGACAATACACTTACCGGACTTAGTGGCGGCAGCGGGTATAGAGGTCGGAAGGACATTCTCATTGGCTGACAGTGAGACGAAGAAGGAGAAAGGAACCATCCAGAGGCAGACGGTGAAGAACGCCAGAACCTGCAAACAAGAACAACGTGGATTAATGGCTTACTTCAAGCGGTGCATGCTTAAGGGCGACCCCATCAGGCACCGCACTCATAATCCACACGTAGCTTAGGCACGAACAGTGCATTTCAGTCTTAGCCTCACCAGCTCACTGTGGTGGTGCTCATGAACTAAAATGTTATCACTTTCTTAATCCAGGAAATCCACCTCTTTGGTGATTACTTATGTATTTTGAACCTGATAATCGCTCGACAAAGAGTTCACTTAGCGCAAAATTTATTGGCGTAGTCTAAGTGGCGATTATGAATACGGCCCCAGATGCTTTGTTCTCCTGCCATCTATATTGAAAAAACAGCGACAAATCAGCAGATACAATGTGTTAAACGCCTCTGAACGAATGATTTATGATCTCCGGACACCATACAATCTGTATCATATCTGGAAGGCCTTCGGGTTTACCCGGAGTGGATGCAGACTCACTGGATCCATGTGGAGTATGTAGGGAGCAATGATAATCCGGTCTCTGGAGCCTCATGGCCGGCTCCAGATATGGCTATTTCGTTGCTACACTCCAGCCACAACCATCGCCACGATGGACGATAATGGGGAGCACGTGGTCGCCCCGGTACTATATTAGGTATGAATCCTGCGCATACTACATGTACTGGTAAACAGGATTGCCAGCGGGTAAATCTGTTCAATATCCGGCAATAACTGTGTATAAAAACACTCACCTCCGAAAACGGATGCCACACGGAAGCAAAGTATGAGAAGGCCATGTAATGGTTGACCACAATGAGAACTGGAAGGAGACAAGGTGCACGTTTAATGTTATATGAATCTGGAATATGAAATCATTAGAAAACAAGGAAAGAGGGGATGTTAAATGTGATCCAGGACCTGAACCCTGATGGATGTAGAAAAGTATTTTACCTCATCACATGATGCTGCCTTTGTAATAATTGAATTCGTAATAACCATAACGAAATGATACTATTTGATACAATGAGATTAAAACACTACAGCTTGAAAGAACATTAAATTAAAAATTAATTTAATCGAGGCAGTCTATTGGTGACCAATAGACTGCCTCGATTAAATTAGAAAATCTGAAAGATTTCCAAGTAATGGTATTATGGTAGATCTATAACAGAAGGACCTTGATCTTGATTTTTGTATCTGGTCACCCTACTTTCTTCAGAAAGTTGTAGCAGTGCTAGCAGTGCAGTGATAATTAAATAACATAAAATACACAATTCAGTTCAGGTTGCATATTTCCCATCAGATTCCAGTTACCACTTACCAACTGATGCGATGAACAAGGGTGACGTCAGTTCTATGAAAGGGAACGTTTTCAGAACGAAAGCATAGAGTATGTTTGCGACCAGACCCACAGCAAGGAGACCAAAGGGAAGATTCTCAAACAACAGGAGGCTGACATAGATGCCTGTCACAAACTGCAAAACAAAACAACATTTATCAAATAAACATATGTTACTAAAATGTTTAACGCTACTCATACAGCAATGTTCCATGTACATTACAATGTTTAACGCTACTCATACAGTTCCATGTACATTACAATGTTTAACGCTACTCATACAGTAATGTTCCATGTGCATTACAATGTTTAACGCTACTCATACAGCAATGTTCCATTACATTACAATGTTTAACGCTACTCATACAGTAATGTTCCATGTACATTACAATGTTTAACGCTACTCATACAGTAATGTTTCATGTACATTACAATGTTTAACGCTACTCATACAGTAATGTTCCATGTACATTACAATGTTTAACGCTACTCACACAGCAATGTTCCATTACATTACCATGTTTAACGCTACTCATACAGCAATGTTCCATTACATTACAATGTTTAACGCTACTCATACAGCAATGTTCCATGTACATTACAATGTTTAACGCTACTCATACAGCAATGTTCCATGTACATTACAATGTTTAACGCTACTCATACAGCAATGTTCCATTACATTACAATGTTTAACGCTACTCATACAGCAATGTTCCATTACATTACAATGTTTAACGCTACTCATACAGCAATGTTCCATGTACATTACAATGTTTAACGCTACTCATACAGTAATGTTCCATGTACATTACAATGTTTAACGCTACTCATACAGCAATGTTCCATGTACATTACAATGTTTAACGCTACTCATACAGCAATGTTCCATGTACATTACAATGTTTAACGCTACTCATACAGCAATGTTCCATGTACATTACAATGTTTAACGCTACTCATACAGCAATGTTCCATGTACATTACAATGTTTAACGCTACTCATACAGCAATGTTCCATGTACATTACAATGTTTAACGCTACTCATACAGCAATGTTCCATGTACATTACAATGTTTAACGCTACTCATACAGCAATGTTCCATGTACATTACAATGTTTAACGCTACTCATACAGCAATGTTCCATGTACATTACAATGTTTAACGCTACTCATACAGTAATGTTCCATGTACATTACAATGTTTAACGCTACTCATACAGCAATGTTCCATGTACATTACAATGTTTAATGCTACTCATACAGCAATGTTCCATGTACATTACAATGTTTAATGCTACTCATACAGCAATGTTCCATGTACATTACAATGTTTAACGCTACTCATACAGCCATGTTCCATGTACATTACAATGTTTAACGCTACTCATACAGCAATGTTCCATGTACATTACAATGTTTAACGCTACTCATACAGCAATGTTCCATGTACATTACAATGTTTAACGCTACTCATACAGCAAGGTTCCATGTACATTACAATGTTTAACGCTACTCATACAGCAATGTTCCATGTACATTACAATTTTCAAGATCTCCACAGGAGATGCACCATGTGGCCAAAAAGTGGTCTGTCAACATGCCCTGGTATTTTTAGCGTAATATATATGCGTACAGTACTTGTACACTAAGACCTGACATATCATTTCTATGCAAAACATTTTCAAGTTATTGGGCAAACTTATTGCTGCATGAGTGACTTTAAACTGCACAGCATACTAAGATTGCCACAACTGTTTTTACAAAATCATCTTAGAGAAATTATTACAATTAAAGAATGTAGAAATTGCTTAATTTTCTTAACAGAGGCCTCACATTAATCTTAAAGTAATCTACATTAAAATTCAGATTTGGAAAACATTCACTTACCCAAACCATGTATTTGATGACTTTAGCTGTAGCTACAGTGTATTCTTCAACTAACTCAGCCAAGTAGTATAGGCCAGCCGCTATAAAAAATCCGAATCACATAACAATGTCAACCAAGAAAATAGCTTAAAGTTGCATATCAAGCTCTTTCCCGCAAAAACTAAAGAGGTCAAAATACAAATAAGAATCATCCAAGATTTCTTTTCTCTATTTTCCACGCATGCCAAACTGCCAAATGGAGTGTCTTAGCCTTGTCTGTGATATCAATTTACCACATGTTTTCAACTTAGTGGTAAACGTCATCAGTTTGTGTGCTTCGCAATGCTTTGTCATAAGTAGCAGTGCTGGGACAGAGTTATGTGGTGTCCCGGCATAGCTAACATTTGCCACATCACAGCTGAAATGGTGATGTTTATTAGATTTCTGAAGTTATAGAATGAAATGATCAAATTTTCTGCAAATTGTGATATATATGTTGTCTTGGCTTAGTTTTGGCCGGAAAGAGCTTGATATACAACTTTAATTAAATATTAATATGCCATTCAGGTAACAGCATTAGGGTAGAGGGAGAGAGCTTGAGGTGTAGAAGGCAGGAGACACCAGCCCAGGATATGTAGCATTTGTGGTTTATGCATAGAAAAAAATTCTTCTTTTTCCCAACACTGGTGTTTACTTTATGTGAAACATAACTTCGCTCTCTGATAACCTCACTGCTATGCTTACCCAGAGCACTTCCACCCATTCAGATACATGCTCCTCAGCAATATGGCAGCTGCTAGGCTCACTCACATAAGTAAAATTTATTTATATTGAATGCTTTAAAACATTATACATATTATTACTTGATTAGCTTTATTCAGAAACAGAATAAATAAACAGCTAACTCTTGGACCCAAGACCTCTTGTAATGGTTATTACATAAGGCCTACATGACAGAAGGGTTGCATGGTGCCAGGGTGGATCCAGGGGGTCTGGACCCCCTTTTTTGAGAAAGAATGCCATTTTTAAATGCAAAATTTAGGCCATCTTAGGCATGCCCCCCTTCCCCCCTCCCTTTTTTGAGGAAGAACACTATCTCTGAGGCACCTGCCAACAGCTTAATGTAGTTCCGCAAATGGATCCATATTGGAGGGGACTATGATATGTCTATGGAACTAGGGGTAAATAAGCCTTATTTCGAACAGTAGGCAGCACAAATGCTGAAAAGGCGCCTTTCTATTCCCATAAGATAAGATAAACTTTTATTTAATGTTGGTACAAAGGGTTAAAAGGGTAACATTAGCACTTGCTCACTATTAGCGGACAATTTCCCATCTAACATTTACTACACCCCCCTACCCCGGCATGGGCTAAAATGAGGAAGTCAATCTGAGGAAGTGAGGAAGTAGATAAACTTCTGAGGAAGTACTTTTAGGGCAGATTTGGTGGCAGGTACACATATATAATTGATGTGAGCTGAAAGACTTACTTGTTTGCATGCTGTACACAAAAATCCAACTTATTTAATATCCATTTGACCAAGATATATCCACTTCTGTCGAGGGGTGTTATTCAAATGACCAATATCGCCGTTTGCGGCCTGCGGAAGTCTCGTCGGCGAACCGAAATCTTGCGCCTGTGGCTGCCAGCCGGGGTGCTAGGTGTCGGCGTGGGGTGTGATGGGAGGAGGGGGGAGGAGGGGGGGGGGGAGTGGAGAATTACTGGCAGCGCCGACATGGCTGGCTGGTTGGTGAAGCCTGGGCAAGAGTTGGCATGGGTAGTAGTGGTGGGGGTGGGGGGGGGGGGGGGTAGTAGGGGGAGGGCGGATTAAGTGCAGGCGGGTTGGGGGTATGGGGGTGGATTGACGCACAGTGAATAACACATTGGCTAATTGCTGTATAGACCGGTTGATCGAAGTGTCAGGTTTCACATCAAAAGCTCTCACATGTAACCTATTAATATCACTAGTTTCTCAAATTGCTAGTTTCTATTGGTGTTCAAAGACGTGTCGGTCTGTTTAATGTCTGTTATGAAACTGAGTCATCGAACCCCGCCTTCTTGCATTCACGCAATAAACAACGAAACCGAGCGAGTGAACAATAATAATAAGGCGTGCATGCGATCGATGTTGTTGTGAGTTCTTTTGCCAATGTGTTATTCACTGTGCGTCGATCCACCCCCATACCCCCAACCAGCCCGCACTTAATCCGCCCTCCCCCTACTACCTCCCCCCCTCCACCACCACTACCCATGCCAACTCTTGCCCAGGCTTCACCAGCCAGCCAGCCATGTCGGCGCGGCCAGTAATTCTCCACCCCCCCTCCCTCCCGTCACACCCCACGCTGACACCTCGCACCTAGGCAGCCACAGGCGCGAGATTTCGGTTTGCAGACGTGACTTCCGCAGGTCGCAAACAGCGATATTGGCGACAGAAGTGGATATATCTTGGTCAAATAGATACTACATAAGTTGGATTTTCGTGTACGGCATGCAAACAAGTAAGTCTTTCAGCTCACATCAATTATATATATGTACCTGCCACCAAATCTGCCCTAAAAGTACTTCCTCAAAAGTTCATCTACTTGCTCACTTCCTCAGATTGACTTCCTTGTTTTAGCCCATGCCCCCTACCCCTGGCCTCAAGTCCAAGACCTAATGAGTAGGTTTCGAGTAGCAGCGCCATACAGCATCACTGCCAATGCCATCCATGCCATCAGTGACCTACTTAAATGTCTGATATTTCAATATGCAAATACTGGCTGTATATTTAAAATCAGAGCTGCTGTTTCTTCATCTATTGTAGCTGCTAACGTCATTAGCCCAATTCGCCGAGCAGTGTTGTGAAAAGGGAGGGTCAGGGTGCCACCCGCCCCTCCCTCAGTCGGCGTCCTGTCCGTCCACGTCCACAATAATGCGATGGTCGGATGGAAGTAAACATTCCATTTCCCAGGTATTCGCCTCTGCAACTGAACTTACCTATGGACAATGTAACAAAACATATCTGGATCACCATAGCAATCCAACTTAAAATGTACATGAACAACATTTTGAGTTGGCTTCGTTCTACTTCCAAACGAGAAATTGACGTGCAGAAGTTTCGGCGACAGACTTCCTTTAGTTTCCCCTTTTATCGCTCAATTGATAAGATTTACATGATGAGCGGTGTTCCGGAGAATTATTATAATAATCCGGAGTAAATTTAATGTGTAGCCAACCGTAACCAGATAACTACGGCAAGACCCCATATAACGTTAGAATTAACCTATTTCAGCGAATATAAAATCCATACCATTACCAGTTAGAACATTGTAATGCATTAATTAAATAGTAGATACTGAGGGGAAAACCCAAAATACTCTTCTCCCATAAAACTTTATCGATGAAATCGGAATGGCAAATCAGCTGGCAGACCGAACTTTGTCCCGCTGCTCCGCTAATCTGGGTTATCGCTTGAACATACATCTCAACTCAAGTGCAGCATACAAGATATATTTTATACAGTGGTAAAATATCATCTCATCCCTACTGAAGAGTATCTGCTCGTAGGCCTACTGGTTATATGTAAATGCACTTTAGTAATGCTAACTGACCAGCTTACCTCACTCAAGTGACAAGTCTTCAGCTTGTTAATGTTGGCCTATAGGCTATACTATAGCTATAATGAGTAGGCTTAAGTTATAATCCTAAAGCCGTCAAGGCTTAATGAGGCGTAGATGAATTAGACACCATCCCTGTCTCCATCCCCCTGTCTCTACATGACCTGATGACCCTAATAATTAGGTTGGGTAGGCTTAAGTTATACTCCTAAAGGCTTAATGAGGTGTAGATGAATTAGACAGCATCCCTGTCTCTGTCCCCCTGTCTCTACATGACCTGATTACCCTAGTTTGGTCTCCAAATTGCTCTAAACATATGGCCTTAGCAGTCGAGCAGCTTGCAGCCTAGCTATAGTAGGTGGTAAAAGCTTGGGTTGCAAACTAGTATTTTTCAATTTATATCAAATAGTTTTTATTTGAAACTTATCAAGCTGTTATATAGTTATCAAGCTGTTATATACTGAGTACAACTATCTATTTTTACAAGGCAGTAAACACTTCATATTTTGAATACAACCAGTTGCTTGTTACCATTGAGACAGATTTTGAATACAACCAGTTGCTTGTTACCATTGCAGACAGATTGTACCCACCAGCAGAGTACAAATATAGTACCACCCTCGAGCAAGTCATAAATTATACTTCCATTTAATGAGGTAACAGCATTTTAACAGTGATGATAAGATACAGTTTGGTGTAGACAGACAAAATCCTCTGTTATAGATGCTTTTCCCCATGTTATAGCCCTATTATGTGACTCACCAGCAATGACTGACAAGCCAATATTTAGGCTAGTTATATCTGACGGCATGGCACTGCATGGCATATGATCCCATATCATTGTTAACTGACAATGTGACAGTAGAGTCAAGCTATGAAATATTCATAAGCTGACTGGTTTTCAACATATTTATGTTCATGTGAAATGTTCTCTTATCTTTGATTGCAGCAGTTTGCTGGTAAATCAGCAATGGCTACCACAAGAGGAACAGTGAAAGGAGAAACTGTTGGAATAATAGGAAGGTAGTGATATGATATTTCATTCAGGGTTATTATGTAATGAAATGCAATTTCATCTCATCTTGAAGTCATGAATATTAAAAAAATGAGTTACCAGTACTTCATCCCTGTAGCTGGGTCGTATCACACTTGTCCTTATGTCACCATTAGAGAGCATCCTGAGTGTATCCTGTGTCTGGGTCACTGACCCAGTACCCTTATCACAAGGCATTATTGGCATAGGTCACCATTGAATCGAGCATATATGACACTGATATTTGAATTATTGTACTTTGCTTGTGATATTGTTCAACTGGAGAGCACAATATGTATTCTGATGTAACTCTTCCATGTAATAATGTTAAACCTTGGATTACAATATAAATAAGGTAGAGTAAGATTCATTGTGCACCTCTGCTATCAGGCCCATGGCGTGCTTGGGGAACTAATAAAACTGAACAGGAGGGATGGCAAGAAAGAAATCAAATGTAGCTTAACCTGTGGCATCATTATTTCTTAACTTGAAATTTTAAATTCGCGAATATAGGATTATTTGTTGTCCCCGTTGTCATGGCAGCGGTTTGATCGGGAAAAGCTGGGCGATACTGTTTAGCGGCGCTGGATATCACGTGAGACTGTTCGACGCAGTGTCCTCGCAAGTAGACTCCGCCCTTGCCGACATCAAAGACAAACTGAAGAGTCTGGAGGCCGCGGGCGACCTGCGAGGATCGCTTACAGCCCAACAGCAGTTCAGTCTGATTTCTACCACTGACAGCCTCAAAGAATGTCTCTCAGGAGTGAAATATATCCAGGTTTGTAGGAGCATTCTGTCCGTTGGTTTTACCCCAACTTTGCAAACTAGGGTGCCTTCGTATGCCTGGATATAGAACATACATTTAGTTCCGCAAAGTAGCGGTGATATCTTGCGTGATAGTTGTGTACGCTGCCCTTCCAAGTTAAAACACTATTTTCAGTGCATTTAAGTATGCCATATTTCGTGTTTACCATTTAAGGAATGTGTCCCTGAGGATTTGGCCTTAAAGAAAAAAGTGCACAGTGAAATAGATGCGGCTCTAGAAGATGAGAACACCACAACCGTAATTGCTAGTTCAACAAGTACCCTGCCTGCTTCCAAATTCAGCGAAGAGTTGAAGCATCGGTCACAGGTTATTGTGGTTCACCCCGTGAGTATCTATCACCATGTCACACCCACAACGGTCGGAGCATTAGTGCGACTGGACATTATTAGTTTAAACATATTTTAGTTTAAACATATTTTATTGGCAATTGGAAAACAGGCACACTGCCTATGTGAATTCCTCTTGCTGAACTTGAATCAATTGCTCATACATACATATATACATAACAGTTGCGTACATCACAATGTAGTAGAAATTCCATAATTAATACATTCAAGCATAACATTAAAATAACTGGACATTATTGGTGCCATTCTCTGGCAGACGAATCCTCCTCTGTTCTGTCCCCTGACGGAAGTAGTTCCGGCTCCGTGGACAGATCCCTCCGCCGCGGAGACCGCCATGTCCATCATGAAGGAAATCGGCCAAGTTCCCGTTCTTCTGAAGAAGGAACTCAAAGGTTTCGTCCTGAATCGCCTTCAATACAGCATATTGGCTGAGGCATGGCGACTGGTGCAGGTCAGTAACAGACAAGAGCCAAACAGAAATGAGGAGATTAGGCTCTTCGAGATAATCACATAATATCATATTGCGTTTTTACATTACTGTGTTTGTAACGTGGTTGGGAGTGGCGGGTGGCTTGGAGACCAGAGTAATCTGTGACTTGCATGTATGCCGACATTAGGTTTAATATATAATATTTGATATGGCTATGTCTTCTTGCACATTTATCATACAGGCAACTCTCAATCTGGGCTGTGGTGTGAACACTTTTCTTGTTGCTTAATGATTTTCCAGGACGGGGTTGTGAGCCCCTCGGACGTTGATACAGTGATGTCGGCCGGGCTTGGCACGAGGTACGCCTTCGTGGGGCCTCTAGAGACATGCCATCTCAATGCGGAGGGTGAGCAGCTGTACCCCTAAACAACGCCATTTATAATATATGGTACCTTGTGTGACTATTCTGATAAAAATCCACGACGCTAGCAGCTTTCTGTTCGCGATATGTATTAGAACATGGCTTGCCGGGTGTAGCATAAGACGGCATTTTTCCTTGATTTTCGCACTAAATGTTGCATTTTATCTCTGTCACATAACTGTTTCAGGATTCCTGAACTATTGCGAGCGGTACGGAAAAACGATTTACGATGTATCACGTGACTTTGGTCCGGTGCCACAGTGGGACGCTGATTCCACAAAGGAGGTCATCACCGACGACCTTGAGCGTCGAGTGCCGCTAAACACACTGACTGAACGCCGAAAGTGGAGGGACTCGCAGTTAAACGAATTGTCACGACTCAAAAAAATCATGGATGCCAAGAAATGAAATCTACCATGATAATGAAGGAATGAATGGGGCGAATTAATGCAGGACAGTTTCTAATAGTCAAATGTAGTCCCACCCAAGACACGCGATCTGTCTTCACAGGGACCTCACGGAGGGAGGTCCGTGTGGTTTAAAGCTATGCAGATACATTCCCGTTATGACGAGACGATTCGCAGGTGCTATATTTAGAAAGAATAAAGTATTTTTTATCAAATCTGTCTTAGTTATTCTAATTTGCGACAAGTTTTATATAAATAAAGTCTTACCCGGTTAAGTATCATTCCTTTGCTAAATTACAAAAGCACACAGAAGAATAAGCAACATTTCCATGTTTTTATTCAGTAGACAATGCTGTAGAATAAGTCTGCATCTTGCAGGACTCCTTCATCCGTAAGTTCATAGCTGACCGCCAAGTAAAATACTAACAAATTGGTAAACTTTTACATGTAATGTTTTTATCCTTATGTGGCGGAATAAGTCTCCCATCGATATGAAAGCCCAACGGTAAACGTTTGATAAATGTGCGTCGCGTATGAAATTCAATTCAGTGTCAATGTTTCTTAATTTATCCATAATGATTAATTCCATACAAATCTGTATGATATATATAAGAGAAAAAACTACTTAAAAAAAAAATAACATGAAGTTACAAAACATGGGAGTAGTACACAGTAACACTTCCCATTGGCCCGCGGTGTGTGCTGCATAGTGATCCATCATACACACGCTGGTGTAAACAATCCATGCAACGGCCAGTTCTTAGAACTGACCGATGATCAGATTACTATCATAAAGACTAACGTCTGTAAATAGCGACTAAAACACTTTACAGATAGACAAAGAACGACAGTAAAGTAATAAGAGATGATGGACTAAGTTAGAGCTATTTTAAGCCGGTGATAGTTTCGCTTATTTCCCATAACTTTTTGGCCACCGCAGCGTCTGTCCCTTTCTTTGAGGGCTTGTCTCTGCGGCACTCCGAGAAGTACTTTCCGGAAACCGCCTCCAGCTCTGGCGACACGGCCAAGTAAATTGTCGTCTGCGCGCCTTCCTTTGGCGTCTGGCGGGAAAACAGACTTCATCAAAACCGCTCATACATATTGGGAGCGCCAATAGTCTATTAATGCTTAACATTATACAGCAATACTTGCCACGTGATACAAATTCAGATATTGACATGCATGTTAGCTGGTTAACTAGCTTTGAAGAGTGCAGTTGGCGTTGACATATCGTTAAATCTTCTAAAAGTATTTCCTCCCAGCGTCCTTTGGTCCTACTGCCCATGGTAAACGATTCCTCACGTACTTACCCTGAAGAACAGAGTCTGAATGACCTCCATGATGTAGTACACAGGGAGTGGGAGGTTGTCAAGAAGTCTGGTGTGAACCGAGCCAGGGTGGAGGCAGTTCACAGTCACTCCTACAACCAAGAGGATACCTTAGCCCACTTAACAAATATAGGTCATTCCTATTATCAGGGCACGTGGTGGATATCTGCTGTCCCAGTGGAGTAGACTTCAGTGGGACGACTGGCATCTAACGTTTCTTAAATCTGACGGCACGTACCAATTAACACGACATGAAAAACATAAAGAAATAACTCAAATACCCAAAAGAAGGTTTACTACGACCAAGTAATACATCATTTAGCTCAGTAAAGAGCATTAAATGCATGTATACCCTCATCACCGACCATTAAGAGAGCCCAGGATATAACAGTGTGTGTTTGGCCTGCTCACCAGCGCCTTCCAGTTTCCGGTGTAGCTCCATGGTGAAGAGGACACCCGCCAGCTTGGTGTCGAAGTAAATGGTGCCCTGCGAGAATGACTTCTCGGCGTTGAGGTTGTCGAACTTGATGGAACCCCACTTGTGCGCGATGGAGCTAGTAACGATGATCCGACTTGGCGCAGACTTCTTCAGCAGGTCTGCAAACAATAACCCGTATTCCATAAACAATCGCGATTTGTTTTCTCGCGAGATAATGCGACATTCAACAGGAAATGAGTTGGATAAGCTAACACAGGACAACCATAAGAGAAGGCCGGCAAACGAAGGTGAAGATGCGAGAGACAGGCATCCCGAACTGGCACCGATGACGGCTAAGATGATAGCTAGGCCGTCGAGACATACGAGCACACCATGACATATGTTAGGGATTTATGGGGGCCGAAGTGGTTGGTGGCCATATTGATCTCAACCTTACCGAGCAGGAGACAAGTCCGCGGGAATGGGCCGAAGTGGTTGGTGGCCATATTGATCTCAACCTTACCGAGCAGGAGACAAGTCAGCAGGAATGGGCCGAAGTGGTTGGTGGCCATATTGATCTCAACCTTACCGAGCAGGAGACAAGTCAGCAGGAATGGGCCGAAGTGGTTGGTGGCCATATTGATCTCAACCTTACCGAGCAGGAGACAAGTCAGCAGGAATGGGCCGAAGTGGTTGGTGGCCATATTGATCTCCAGGCCGTCTTTGGTCGTGACTTTCGGGTGACCTGCGTTATGGACAAGAAGACCTTTTAAGTCATGTTTTCGACGACCGGGGGGGGGGGGGGCTATAATAAAATTGTGACCAGGGGGTGGGGGGGGGCTCACACCGCAGATGGCAACCGCAACCGCAACTTTGCATTGAGAAACAGCATTCTTCTTTAAAAAGTGGGGGGTTCGATCCCTCAGGATACACAGAAGTGACTTATAATCGCACCTGAAATACCAGCATTGTTGATGAGAATGTCAAGTCTTGTTTCCTCTCGTTTAATCTCAGTGGCAAAGCTTCGAACTGACTCCATGGAGGACATATCGACAAGGCGGAGGAAAACCTTGTCACTTCCAGTCTTTTGTCGAATCTTCTGCACAGCCTTTTCACCAGTATCTTTGTTCTTGCATGCCAAGATGACCTTGGCATTCCGTCTGGCAAGGTCAAGTGCCACTTCATACCCAATTCCTGAAACAATGTGTTGAAGATAAATTATCAAGCCATTCAAAAGATACCGTTTTTACCTTTTTTTTGTCTATTTATGCTCTCTGATAGAAAGATTAATAGAGAGGTTCTGTTTAGCCCTAATAGTATATATTCACAGCATTCTTGCAGTGTATCTGCTTAGTTTTCACTCTTGCCTCTCTGATATATTTTAATCGAAGTAAAATGAAGTGGGTGGGTGTGGTGGATGGGGGGGTGGGTACACACCTCGACTTGCTCCTGTTATCAGCACGGTCTTGCCAGTGAGAAGAGTACTATAGAAACACCTCCCCATTGACTTCTTCATGTAGATTTTATACATAAGATAGGATATCACCAACACAAGGACAACTTGCAGCCAGTCCATTGTCTGAAGATAACAAATCACAGGACACATGAAACCATTAAACAATTTGAATTTTATATTATTACATATCTAAAGTTTTTTATGTAGAAGCCAGAAATCTTTGGCGTCACCCCCGGCTTTTCATGTGGAAGACTGTAATGAGCAATCTATGCCCTCTGGTCCAATCTGCGGCCGGTGGGCCATATGTTACAAGGTTAAGTCAACAGCAGCTGAGTGCCTCCCTACCTGAAAAACTGTCCACCTGAATTTGAAACTCACCCCTCCTTTGAGTGAATCAACCCTTTTTACTGCCCACATTATTACATATCCAAAATTCAGATAAATAATGAATTTTTAACAATAATTATTCACAGCAATAGTCTTAGAGTTGCATATTGCGCTCTTTCCCGCCAAAACTAAGCCAAAACAAAATTTATATCAAAATTTGCAGAAAACTTCTGCAAGATTGTTTTATCCTATAAATTCAGAAACCTGATAAACATCACCATTTCAACTGTGATGTGGGAAATGTGTTTAACCCTGGACACCATAGAACTCTGTCGCGGCACTTCTACTTATAACAAAGCATTGCGAAGCACAAAAACTTATGATGTTTATCACTAAAATGCTTAAAAACAGAGTTAATGATAAAACACTACAAAGGAATTCAATGACCCCTTACAAAGATGTAAATGGTATCACCCAGTGATGTCACAGTAAACAGTGAATGGCGCCATCAAGCCGATCAGCTGCGTCGAAGTGCAGCAAAGCAACATTTGCTTATAGTTTATTTGCAAGTGTCTGAGGAAACATGAGTTGACATACACTTATTAGGCCCCGATTTGAAGTTCACACAGAAAGTATTTTTTTCTTCAAATCAGTGAATATTTTCTCGTAAACGGGAAATTTAGTTTCTGTTGCGACCAAAGTCTATATTAAAATGGTAAGGCAAAGTGGGCTAATCTCGATCCTTGGGTAACCTCGACCCCCACATGCTATTTTTGTTGATGAAGTCACCAATCGAAATATTTCCTCCGAATTGGTTTTTCGATCACAATCTTAGGGATACCCCTGATACCTAGACACAGAGACGCTGGATAATAGGCATGTAATTGTTTATCAAATTTGAATTAAATAAGTCCTGCAACCCAACGTTAACAGGTGCTTGTGAAGCTTATCTCAAAAGTTAAGACACATGAGTTTCAAAAACAAGCAGTATGCCTTATTAACACTGAGTATGAGAACTTATTTTATAATAAAGAGTGACAGCAGACGATGTTTACAACAGATGTGACACCATGACAATTCTTCCCCAGATCGACCATGATCTTGGGAGAGATCGAGGTTACCCCACCTTTTTCACGGCTGTGGTCTAACCTCGATCCCCTCTTTAATTTAACATAATTTTCTAACAATATATATTATGAAATACACAATTTTTTAGCAGTTGATGGTCACAAATACATGCAACAATAATGGTCCGGCCCTGCTTCCGCATATTCTGACATAAACTAATATTCAGATGTGTCGTAACATAAAAGATTTATTTTGGCATCGTAACGCATTTGTTCCAAATGGCATTTTTTTGGCGTGATACCCATTCTATATTTTCGTTACGACTACCGTGTATTAAGACTAATAAATATAGATTCATGAGACCTTTTTATCTATCGTTGCGCAGTAGAGCACAGTTATTTGAATTAACATTGTTGCTTTGACACGCTAACATTCACGATACGCAGATTCAGTCACCCACCTATCCCAGGGGGTCAAGGTTAGACCACAGGGATCGAGGTTGGACCATGCCGCCCACTGCCTTTCAGAAAATGAGCACTCCCCACATACTGCAGATGTTCTCATTTTTTCTATTGAAACATATAATTGGAATACCACTGGATACTGTTTGAAGAGAAAATAAGTTCATTTCACATTATTAAAGAAACTAGACATTTTTTTGTCTTAAGGGGTCGAGATTAGCCCACTTTGCCTTATTGTGTTGGTTACTCACCTCAATAATTTTCAGAGCAATCGCGGCAAATATGGGCCGAAGCGCCACTCTGCAGCATTTATGAATTTGACTTTAGTTTAGGTCTAAGACTAAGTTGAACTAAAAAGTTTAGCCTTTAGCCTTACGCCCTAGGCTTAGGCAGTTAAGACCTCTATAGTCCCATATGAGACAGTTGTTGCTACACACAACAGTCCCATGTCCGCATGTAGAAAATGAGGGTGTAAGATTTATTTTTGTAGGCGACTAAATGTTGTTAACCGCACGTTCCATCAAACCCTTGTCATTTTGTACTCTGATACCTTAACTTCATATTTACCACAAAACCCACATGCATATAAACTAACAAAGTATCGCATTACTATCAAGTCGGTCATTCTTCACCAGCGGCTTTCGCCAGGTAGCGTTTCACTTATTGCGTGTCAATGGCTAGGTGTATGAAGCGCCACCAAGCTAATGGTGCGGTTTTAACAACATCCACGCATGTGCAGTTTCTCCACTGGGTGGGCAAGGAGGCGGACAGAACTGAATTGTCCGCTGCTTCGAAAAATCAACGGACGCTATCGTCGTAATCACAGAGACTTCAACCAAAATAACAAGATAAGTTGTAAGATGCATACTTTTAGAAACTATTGCCATACCCCAAAAAGTTCTCGCTATCAGCACCGCTTCTCGCCACGCGTGTTTGTAAAATGCCGTACAGGATTTGATAGACTGGACATGTGGCGTTGTTTCCCAACAACGCCACATGGGGCTAGGTCTACTAGGCTAGGGACTAGGGACTGAGTGAGCGATAATCGAGATATTTACGTGAAACTCCGTTCAATCGGGAAATGACTGTCTCTGAATAAGTCCAATTTGTTTCTTTAGATTATGGCATAACTGACTAGCGAAAAATATTTTTTTATAACTCGCTGCTTACCAAAATATAATGAAGAGCAACAGGCCGACAGTCGACTTGACCCCCAATCACTGACAGCTGCTCGCTAGATGGTGCTACGATCGTAAACGTTTGCTTCGCGAGATGGCGCTACGACCGCAAACGTCTTCTTCGCTAGATGGCGCTACGATTGTAAACGCCTTCTTCACAAAATTGCGCAGTAGGCCCCTACTAGTGCCATGGTTTGAAAACTGCTTTTGGTCTGTTTCAACTTTCTAATCATATCTAAATTTAGGAAAAAGTACAGTAATTAAAGTTGCATGTCGAGCTCTTTCCCGCCAAAACTTAAGAGGTCCAAATACAAATAAAAATCAGTCCTTGCACCATTCAAGATTTCTTTTGTCCATACTCCACCCATGCCAGACTGCCAAATAGTGTCTCTAAGCCTGGCCGGTGATATCAATTTACCACAAGTTTTCATATTAGTGGTAAACGTCATCAGTTCGTGTGCTTCGCGATGCTTTGGTATAAGTAGCAGTGCCGCGACTGAGTTCTGGGGTGTCGCGAGATAGACACGTTTGCCACACCACAGCCGAAACGGCGATGTTTATCAGGTTTCTCAATTAAAAATCGAGTCACAATCGAGTTTTCTGCAAAGTTTGATATAAATTTCGCCTGGGCTTAGTTTTGGCGGGAAAGAACTCGATATGCAACTTTAACACTGACGAAAGCGTTGTCCATCCCACCGTCAAAAACGCGCGCTCTCCCCGAGAACTACGTATTCATGTTTCTTTCGTGAAAAACAAAAACAAACCGTCACCCTCTCACCCACGCAGAAAAAAACACTTAAACCGTAATTTTCCACTATGGTCATGTACTAATCTAGCGAATATTTTGGAAAGCGCTGCTGAAGACCTTTCACTGCAGCTCTACCAGAACATGCCAGGAGGCAGACAAACTTGTACACCATTTGGGGGGGGGGGGGGGGGGGGGGAGGGGGGGTATAGGCAATTCCCCGCAAACAGGGAACATTCCCGTAACATTCGCTAGAGGTTCCTATTTGGTTGCTTACCGAACATTAGTCAGTAACATTCGGAGAACGTTCTCCTTATGTTCCGGAGAGTGAAAAAAGTGATATATGTTGTTAATAAATCCTACATATATACATCAGTTTCAACGTTACCAAGTGTATCTGGCCACTTCTCCGCAATAATCGTCTCAATTTAGGCTAGGTGTGTCGTGACATTCGCTAGAGGTTCTTATTTGGTTGCTTATGGAACATTAGTTGGTGATATATGTCATTGATAAATCTTCTATATATGTATGAGTTATAACATTACCAAGTGTATTGTCACTTCCCCGAGAACCGCCCTGAAGAGGGCGTTCCGATTAAGGTTTAAGCAGCGAACACACGGTCCGTTTTTTTGCATGCGTCGCTGCGTCGTGCGTTGTGCGTCGTGCGTCTTTTGCGAACACACGTGTGCGTTTTTTTATCGTTCGTCTTGTTGTCCGTCGCGTGACCTACATTTTCACTCGCAGGCGTTTGGCCTAGATCAGTTGTGACTGGTAGGCCGCGGAGTATGGACACAAACAGCGACACCGATCTGGAGGACGTACAGAAAACAAGTGACTTCTCAACCAGACGCACAATTAAAAGACTAATTGAAAACTAACTATGCAGTTGAGCACTGGTTGAATACTGGAACTTAGAAATTTGTTTCGGTCGTGCAGCTCTACAGTCAACCGTTGAGCGCGCTCAGAATTAATAGAATTACCATGATACATCATGGTAAACACTGTTATTCTATTATAATTCCAAATTAGGAGAATCAATCAATACGAGAATACGACTATGAAAATAAGTAGGAACACTGGCGTACCGGCTATGCAATACCCCCGGGGGAGGGGGATGCTTATTGCCGGGTTTTCAGTAGGGATTTTCGCAATAAAAGCCCCCCCCCCCCCGTTTACACCGCCAAATTCGGTGGCGGGACTCGGTGGCGGGTCCAAGGGAAAAGAAATTTCCCTTCCGAGCGGATATTTTTGCGTGAAAACGTTCGAGCCGATTTTCAAGGTGAAATGTTCCTTACGAGCGCATCTTGGCGGTGAAGTAGGGGTGCCCCCCCCCCCCCCCCAACACACACACACACACACCCCGCTGTAAAACATTAGTGAGATTTGCAGCGTGCCACAGCCCGCGAAGTGAGTAGTGCGCCACCAGGCGGCAGTTGCCGCCTATGCGGAGATCGCAAGGCGCATGCGCGAAGTTTGAAAAATGTCAAAAATGTTGCGGAAAGGCGAGCTGAGTCCTACGGCATGTCTCTACGATCAGCTTATATTCACGAACATTTGCTTATTTATATGACTGAAAGGTATGTATTTATAAATAATATACTGTATAGAACCTGAAGACGTCCAGACTCGAGCGTGACACCACAACAAAAGGCAAACAGGAGTCTTTATACATTGAAACTTGTTGATGAAATGATTTAGTTTAGTCTTGTTAATGTTAGTGTTACAGTTACACTGTCAGTGTGTTAGTGTGTATGCCCACTTGGTCCGCGGGATGTTTCGGCCGCGGGACATTTCGGCCGCTAGGGAGGGGCGGAAGGTGGGGTGGGGGAGGGGGAGGGTTTTGCGTTGGCGCCTGTGCAGCCACTGGCACAGTAGGAACCCCAAACCGCGGAGGGAGTGGGGGCTCGACCTGCCCCCCCCCCCCCTCCCTCTCTCTGGAGTTTGTGGTTCCTGTACCTACATGCCCCCTATGCCATAGCCATAGGCTGTGGTACTGCCACTATGGCACTAGTCTGCAGCCAGTTTCATGAAACCTTTGTCTGTTCTTATGTGTATGAACAAAGATTGTGACTCATGTGACTACATTTAGCAGAGCTGGCCTAGCCTGTGTGAGTGATGAAGTGGCCTGTCATAAGACTCATATGTCCTGTGCATTCCTCTCGTTAACATATTGTTAAGATACTTAGTTGTTACTTACTGTTACTTGGTGTTTTTGTACATGTGTCTACGAGTGCCTCAGCCCAATAGCCCTGTCGCATGCCTCCTCCCTGGGCTCGCGCTAGGATGTTTTGTTCATTAGCCAATTTGGCTAGTTCCCTGGAGAAACATTAGCCAAAATTAGCCAAATATATTTGTCGAAAAAAACAGGAATAAAAATGTGTTTGTAGTTGAAATTTTACATTCGCCATTTTGGCGAGTGTCCAGGAAGTTCTTATCGCCAAATCCCGAATTTTCGCGCCAAATGGCTATTGGCGAATGCTAACGCGAGCCCAGCCTCCCAATTATTTGGTGGTGTCGGTGTGGTGGGGGGTTAAAGGCCACATGCCTTTCTGTTACTCAGGGAAAAATCCGGGAATTGTTTTTGTATTTCATGTGGGAACTTTATGCTATGGTATCCTATGTTTGCAAGCTATTCTATTCTATTTATGACATTCTCTTTGGTATTTAATTTGCTTCCTGCATTCTGTAAAAATAAATGTTGTACAAAGTTTCGTAAGATAGCCTTCCAACATATAAGTATCCATGTCTTACAATGTTAAACAGCATTGGTAAATGATAATTTACTAAGACAATAAGTGTATTCTTTATTACAGATCAAGTCAGGCGAGAATTGGCAAAGATGTAAAAGAAATGTGCATGTTAATGCGAGAGAAGATCAGCAACACTGTAAAAGCTGGATAATAAGAAGAAAAATGAAAAGATCTACTTGTTTTAGAAATTGAAATGAATATATGTTTATAAAGGATTGTTTATATATGTTTTATGCATTGAATAGTAGTTGTTTTAAAGTTGAGTAGTAGTTATGTAGTAGTTGCGAAGTGCTGCATGATGGTGCATCTCATTTTGAGGTGAAATTTGTATTCATTAGAAAAAAAAGAATACTCTTATCAATTCAATTATAACAGTTGATTCCTGTATAGTAGTTAGAGTATACATTATTTGGGTAATAATCGAATACAGCTGGTTTTTATGTCATGTATATACTTTTAGTATGTCTTATATACTGTGTGATTTTATTGCGCATATAATGACTAGGCAAAATTTCATGATGGCATTTTTTTTCAACTCACTCAAATGTATAAGCTGTAAAGTGAACAAAATTTAAAGTAATATCAATATATTAATCATTCAAACGAGCATTGTTTTAATTTGGCAAGGTCCTGTTGCTTTTTAGATGTGAAATTTAATTTGAAGGTATGTAACTATTATGCTGCTTATGTATGGTTTATATTAATATTATTTGTTGATTTAATTTTATGTCAATATGCATATAAACATTTCTTTACATAATGGTATCTATACGGCTAGAATGTGTATATTATATAAATCTTTTGGAATATGTGTCATTTACATAGTGTATATAATGTCGCATGTTTACATACTACTGTAATACATACATATGGAAGTGGATTGTGAATCTTTCTATTCTTTATTTTTGTATTTTTTAGACTGGCATTATATATATATATAGCATAGCATTATATTTATATATTGCTATATGTGACGCATCTGTTTCTCTCTTGCTCTCCCTCTCTCTCTCCCTCCCTCTGGAGCACCTGACGGAGATGATTGGGGAGATTAGGTCTACTCTCCGGAGAGTCGTGGCAAGCTTGGGTACCCAGGTTGAGAGCCTGGACGACGTGGTTGACCGCCCATGTAATTCCGTTGCGGAATTACAAAGCTTATGTGACCGACGACAGCTTCAGAAAAAGAATGGTGCGAAAAGTTCCTTTCTTTCTATTCGTTTGAAGTTTTAAAAAAAATCCGACTTTATCAACCTAACCAAAGGTTGCCAGATAGAATAGTTGTTACAGTTCATTATTACGCAGTACCGAAAACAATCGCGTTAATTTAAATACGCAACAAGTAAACTTTTTTTTATCGAACATTTAAATTCACAATATTTGTGCGCATCTGATTCGTCCATCCAAGTTTTCTATCTTAGCTCCCTTGGAGGGGCCACTGACGGAGAAAGCGTGAGACGGATGATGCGCCAGCTCGGCACGAACAAGTTATGGGCCATGTACAGCCTGAACGGCCGAAAGGGCAAGCTCTGTCTGGAGAATCTTCCTGTGCGGAAACTCATTTTCCGTAAGTTTTATATCTTACAGTGATGTGTAACTTACCGTAACTCTCCCCCTCCCCCTCGAAGCGCTATGCGCAGGCCGCTGCGGATTAACTAGCAATTTGAAAATATGTACGCATAAAACATATGCAGCATTGGAATTTGCGAATTATCAAATAAAAGAAACTTAGTCACCTTGGCCTGGAAACTCAGTTTGAGCCAAACACATCAATCATGCTCTTTCAAAATTCGTTCAGCGTTCGCAGTAATTTGTGCTAGAGTTTGAAGTTTAGAAATAGTTTTAGATAAAGCATGATAATTAAATTGATGTGTCTCCTGTATAAGTGATTGCCTTTTCGATAGTAATTGTATTGTCGTTTAATTTGCAGAAGCACGTAGTCGAACGGATCGCGGGACCAAGGCTTGCGATGTGCATGCCGCGATCGGCCACACCCTCAGATACGCCCTGCATTGGGGGAAAAAAGTCCAGGTGAGACAGTAGAAAACTCCGTATACATTTCTCTTATTGATCGAATCACATGAAACCTCAATATTTCAACTTCTGTTCTCCTATATTCCCACGTGATTGTGCGCTTTTAATTTTTATTTGGGTTACTGTTTTATTGTATCACTACTTTTAATTCTTACCAGATGCCTTTTTCTGTTGGTCACTTATGGTGGCTGTTTAATTTTGGCTCATACAAAACCTTGCTAACTGTTTAATTTTGGTTCATACAAAATCTTGCTAACTATTTAATTTTGCTTTTTCACAAGATTATGTGAAAATGAATTGAAGTATATTTGCCTGAGATCATTTTAACGTTGTGCTGTTTTCCTGTTTCAGACGCAGCCCGAGGATGTCGCAGAGTAAATGAACGTGGTCACAAACGTTCATAATCGTTTAATTTGTTCTAATTAATTAATTTGTTTGTTAATAAAGTGTTTTCAGGGATATCATTTCTCTGTCTTCTTCTATAAAACATTCGCGAAACATTTCCTGGTAATGTCTCATGCTAACATTCGGCGAACGTCAAGAAAACTTTCCTGAAAAACATTCGCAGAATGTTCTCTACGGAACGTTCCATGCTAACATTCGTCGAACGTCACGAAAATCATTCGCGGAATGTTCCCTCGTAACATTCCATGCTAACATTCGGAGGACGTCAAGAAAACTTTCCTGGAAAACCTTCGCGGAATGTTCGCGGGGAATGTTCCCGCAACCTAGCGACAACATTGTGCGAACATTCTCGGAATGTTATTTTGTTTGCTGGGTTGTGATTCATTTCAACTTTTTCAAGTTTGAGGTTCACATTCACATGCATCTGAATGTTCAGAGAAGATGGTTGAGGTTATTACATAGGGCCGCCCCAGAGGAGTGACGTCACACACTCGGAATCCCCGCAGTCCAGCCACGATTTCGGCCCCTATCGGCTTACGGATTATTCAGAAGGGTGGAGATATTGATATGTTTTAGAATATTGAATAGTTGTAAAAATGCTGCTGATAGAATCAAAGTTACCCCCATGCTACATCTCTGATTTTACGCCAAGAGAGGATAAGACATGCCCGGGTTGGGGGGGCGAAGCGTGGCGTGCCAGAATACATACTCACTCCTCGGGACACCAGTCACAGCCTGAAGACACCATGATGCACTCCCCCAGGACACCAGTGACAACCTGAATACATCATGATGCACTCCCCGGGACACCAGTCACAGCCTGAAGACACCATGATGCACTCCCCGGGACACCAGTCACAACCTGAAGACACCATGATGCACTCCCCGGGACACCAGTGACAACCTGAAGACATCATGATGCACTCCCCGGGACACCAGTCACAGCCTGAAGACATCATGATGCACTCCCCGGGACACCAGTCACAACCTGAAGACACCATGATGCACTCCCCAGGACACCAGTGACAACCTGAAGACACCATGATGCACTCCCCGGGACACCAGTGACAACCTGAAGACATCATGATGCACTCCCCGGGACACCAGTCACAACCTGAAGACACCATGATGCACTCCCCGGGACACCAGTCACATCCTGAGACATCATGATGCACTCCCCGGGACACCAGTGACAGCCTGAAGACATCATGATGCACTCCCCGGGACACCAGTCACAACCTGAAGACATCATGATGCACTCCCCGGGACACCAGTCACAACCTGAAGACATCATGATGCACTCCCCGGGACACCAGTCACAACCTGAAGACACCATGATGCACTCCCCGGGACACCAGTCACAGCCTGAAGACATCATGATGCACTCCCCGGGACACCAGTCACAACCTGAAGACACCATGATGCACTCCCCGGGACACCAGTCACAACCTGAAGACACCATGATGCACTCCCCAGGACACCAGTGACAACCTGAAGACACCATGATGCACTCCCCGGGACACCAGTGACAACCTGAAGACATCATGATGCACTCCCCGGGACACCAGTCACAACCTGAAGACACCATGATGCACTCCCCGGGACACCAGTCACAGCCTGAAGACATCATGATGCACTCCCCGGGACACCAGTCACAACCTGAAGACACCATGATGCACTCCCCAGGACACCAGTCACAACCTGAAGACACCATGATGCACTCCCCGGGACACCAGTCACAACCTGAAGACATCATGATGCACTCCCCGGGACACCAGTCACAACCTGAATACACCATGATGCACTCCCCGGGACACCAGTCACAACCTGAAGACATCATGATGCACTCCCCGGGACACCAGTCACAACCTGAAGACACCATGATGCACTCCCCGGGACACCAGTCACAGCCTGAAGACATCATGATGCACTCCCCGGGACACCAGTCACAACCTGAAGACACCATGATGCACTCCCCAGGACACCAGTCACAACCTGAATACACCATGATGCACTCCCCGGGACACCAGTGACAACCTGAAGACATCATGATGCACTCCCCGGGACACCAGTCACAACCTGAAGACACCATGATGCACTCCCCGGGACACCAGTCACAGCCTGAAGACATCATGATGCACTCCCCGGGACACCAGTCACAACCTGAAGACACCATGATGCACTCCCCAGGACACCAGTCACAACCTGAAGACACCATGATGCACTCCCCGGGACACCAGTCACAACCTGAAGACATCATGATGCACTCCCCGGGACACCAGTCACAACCTGAAGACACCATGATGCACTCCCCAGGACACCAGTCACAACCTGAAGACACCATGATGCACTCCCCGGGACACCAGTCACAACCTGAAGACATCATGATGCACTCCCCGGGACACCAGTCACAACCTGAAGACACCATGATGCACTCCCCAGGACACCAGTCACAACCTGAAGACATCATGATGCACTCCCCGGGACACCAGTCACAGCCTGAAGACACCATGATGCACTCCCCAGGACACCAGTCACAACCTGAAGACACCATGATGCACTCCCCGGGACACCAGTCACAACCTGAAGACACCATGATGCACTCCCCAGGACACCAGTCACAACCTGAAGACACCATGATGCACTCCCCGGGACACCAGTCACAACCTGAAGACATCATGATGCACTCCCCGGGACACCAGTCACAACCTGAAGACACCATGATGCACTCCCCGGGACACCAGTCACAACCTGAAGACATCATGATGCACTCCCCGGGACACCAGTCACAACCTGAAGACACCATGATGCACTCCCCGGGACACCAGTCACAACCTGAAGACATCATGATGCACTCCCCGGGACACCAGTCACAACCTGAAGACATCATGATGCACTCCCCGGGACACCAGTGACAACCTGAATACACCATGATGCACTCCCCGGGACACCAGTCACAACCTGAAGACATCATGATGCACTCCCCGGGACACCAGTCACAGCCTGAGACACCATGATGCACTCCGCGGGACACCAGTCACAACCTGAAGACATCATGATGCACTCCGCGGGACACCAGTCACAACCTGAATACACCATGATACACTCCCCGGGACACCAGTCACAACCTGAATACACCATGATGCACTCCCCGGGACACCAGTCACAACCTGAATACACCATGATACACTCCCCGGGACACCAGTCACAACCTGAAGACATCATGATGCACTCCCCGGGACACCAGTGACAACCTGAATACACCATGATGCACTCCCCGGGACACCAGTCACAACCTGAATACACCATGATACACTCCCCGGGACACCAGTCACAACCTGAAGACATCATGATGCACTCCCCGGGACACCAGTCACAGCCTGAGACACCATGATGCACTCCGCGGGACACCAGTCACAACCTGAAGACATCATGATGCACTCCGCGGGACACCAGTCACAACCTGAATACACCATGATACACTCCCCGGGACACCAGTCACAACCTGAATACACCATGATGCACTCCCCGGGACACCAGTCACAACCTGAATACACCATGATACACTCCCCGGGACACCAGTCACAACCTGAAGACATCATGATGCACTCCCCGGGACACCAGTGACAACCTGAATACACCATGATACACTCCCCGGGACACCAGTCACAACCTGAAGACATCATGATGCACTCCCCGGGACACCAGTGACAACCTGAATACACCATGATGCACTCCCCGGGACACCAGTCACAGCCTGAAGACATCATGATGCACTCCCCGGGACACCAGTCACAACCTGAAGACATCATGATGCACTCCCCGGGACACCAGTCACAACCTGAAGACATCATGATGCACTCCCCGGGACACCAGTCACAGCCTGAGACACCATGATGCACTCCGCGGGACACCAGTCACAACCTGAAGACATCATGATGCACTCCCCGGGACACCAGTCACAGCCTGAGACACCATGATGCACTCCGCGGGACACCAGTGACAACCTGAAGACACCATGATGCACTCCCCGGGACACCAGTCACAACCTGAAGACATCATGATGCACTCCGCGGGACACCAGTCACAACCTGAAGACATCATGATGCACTCCCCGGGACACCAGTCACAACCTGAAGACACCATGATGCACTCCCCGGGACACCAGTCACAACCTGAAGACATCATGATGCACTCCCCGGGACACCAGTCACAACCTGAAGACATCATGATGCACTCCCCGGGACACCAGTCACAACCTGAAGACACCATGATACACTCCCCGGGACACCAGTCACAACCTGAATACACCATGATGCACTCCGCGGGACACCAGTCACAACCTGAAGACATCATGATGCACTCCCCGGGACACCAGTCACAACCTGAATACACCATGATGCACTCCCCGGGACACCAGTCACAACCTGAAGACATCATGATGCACTCCCCGGGACACCAGTCACAACCTGAATACACCATGATACACTCCCCGGGACACCAGTCACAACCTGAATACACCATGATGCACTCCCCGGGACACCAGTCACAACCTGAAGACATCATGATACACTCCCCGGGACACCAGTGACAACCTGAATACACCATGATGCACTCCGCGGGACACCAGTCACAACCTGAAGACATCATGATGCACTCCCCGGGACACCAGTCACAACCTGAATACACCATGATACACTCCCCGGGACACCAGTCACAACCTGAATACACCATGATGCACTCCCCGGGACACCAGTCACAACCTGAAGACATCATGATGCACTCCCCGGGACACCAGTCACAACCTGAAGACACCATGATGCACTCCCCGGGACACCAGTCACAACCTGAATACACCATGATACACTCCCCGGGACACCAGTCACAACCTGAATACACCATGATGCACTCCCCGGGACACCAGTCACAACCTGAAGACATCATGATGCACTCCCCGGGACACCAGTGACAACCTGAAGACATCATGATGCACTCCCCGGGACACCAGTGACAGCCTGAAGACATCATGATGCACTCCCCGGGACACCAGTCACAACCTGAATACACCATGATGCACTCCGCGGGACACCAGTCACAACCTGAAGACATCATGATGCACTCCCCGGGACACCAGTCACAACCTGAATACACCATGATACACTCCCCGGGACACCAGTCACAACCTGAATACACCATGATGCACTCCCCGGGACACCAGTCACAACCTGAAGACATCATGATGCACTCCCCGGGACACCAGTGACAACCTGAAGACATCATGATGCACTCCCCGGGACACCAGTCACAACCTGAATACACCATGATACACTCCCCGGGACACCAGTCACAACCTGAATACACCATGATGCACTCCCCGGGACACCAGTCACAACCTGAATACACCATGATACACTCCCCGGGACACCAGTCACAACCTGAATACACCATGATGCACTCCCCGGGACACCAGTCACAACCTGAATACACCATGATACACTCCCCGGGACACCAGTCACAACCTGAATACACCATGATGCACTCCCCGGGACACCAGTCACAACCTGAATACACCATGATACACTCCCCGGGACACCAGTCACAACCTGAATACACCATGATGCACTCCCCGGGACACCAGTCACAACCTGAATACACCATGATACACTCCCCGGGACACCAGTCACAACCTGAATACACCATGATGCACTCCCCGGGACACCAGTCACAGCCTGAAGACATCATGATGCACTCCCCGGGACACCAGTCACAACCTGAATACACCATGATGCACTCCCCGGGACACCAGTCACAACCTGAATACACCATGATACACTCCCCGGGACACCAGTCACAACCTGAATACACCATGATACACTCCCCGGGACACCAGTCACAGCCTGAATACACCATGATGCCCTCCCCGGGACACCAGTCACAACCTGAAGACATCATGATGCACTCCCCGGGACACCAGTCACAACCTGAATACACCATGATGCACTCCGCGGGACACCAGTCACAACCTGAAGACATCATGATGCACTCCCCGGGACACAAGTCACAACCTGAATACACCATGATACTCTCCCCGGGACACCAGTGACAACCTGAATACACCATGATGCACTCCGCGGGACACCAGTCACAACCTGAAGACATCATGATGCACTCCCCGGGACACCAGTCACAACCTGAATACACCATGATACACTCCCCGGGACACCAGTCACAACCTGAATACACCATGATGCACTCCCCGGGACACCAGTCACAACCTGAAGACATCATGATGCACTCCCCGGGACACCAGTGACAACCTGAATACACCATGATGCACTCCCCGGGACACCAGTCACAACCTGAAGACATCATGATGCACTCCCCGGGACACCAGTCACAACCTGAATACACCATGATTCACTCCCCGGGACACCAGTCACAACCTGAATACACCATGATGCACTCCCCGGGACACCAGTCACAACCTGAAGACATCATGATGCACTCCCCAGGACACCAGTCACAACCTGAAGACATCATGATGCACTCCCCGGGACACCAGTGACAACCTGAAGACATCATGATGCACTCCCCGGGACACCAGTCACAACCTGAATACACCATGATTCACTCCCCGGGACACCAGTCACAACCTGAATACACCATGATGCACTCCCCGGGACACCAGTCACAACCTGAAGACATCATGATGCACTCCCCAGGACACCAGTCACAACCTGAATACACCATGATGCACTCCCCGGGACACCAGTCACAACCTGAAGACATCATGATGCACTCCCCGGGACACCAGTCACAACCTGAATACACCATGATGCACTCCCCGGGACACCAGTCACAACCTGAAGACATCATGATGCACTCCCCGGGACACCAGTCACAACCTGAAGACATCATGATGCACTCCCCGGGACACCAGTCACAACCTGAAGACATCATGATGCACTCCGCGGGACACCAGTCACAACCTGAAGACAGCATGATGCACTCCCCGGGACACCAGTCACAGCCTGAAGACATCATGATGCACTCCCCGGGACACCAGTCACAACCTGAAGACACCATGATGCACTCCCCGGGACACCAGTCACAACCTGAATACACCATGATACACTCCCCGGGACACCAGTCACAACCTGAATACACCATGATACACTCCCCGGGACACCAGTCACAACCTGAAGACATCATGATGCACTCCCCGGGACACCAGTGACAACCTGAATACACCATGATGCACTCCGCGGGACACCAGTCACAACCTGAAGACATCATGATGCACTCCCCGGGACACCAGTCACAACCTGAATACACCATGATACACTCCCCGGGACACCAGTCACAACCTGAATACACCATGATGCACTCCCCGGGACACCAGTCACAACCTGAAGACATCATGATGCACTCCCCGGGACACCAGTCACAACCTGAAGACATCATGATGCACTCCCCGGGACACCAGTCACAACCTGAAGACATCATGATGCACTCCCCGGGACACCAGTCACAACCTGAAGACACCATGATGCACTCCCCGGGACACCAGTCACAACCTGAAGACATCATGATGCACTCCCCGGGACACCAGTCACAACCTGAAGACATCATGATGCACTCCCCGGGACACCAGTCACAACCTGAAGACATCATGATGCACTCCCCGGGACACCAGTCACAACCTGAAGACATCATGATGCACTCCCCGGGACACCAGTCACAACCTGAAGACATCATGATGCACTCCCCGGGACACCAGTCACAACCTGAAGACACCATGATGCACTCCCCGGGAAACCAGTGACAACCTGAATACACCATGATGCACTCCGCGGGACACCAGTCACAACCTGAAGACATCATGATGCACTCCCCGGGACACCAGTCACAACCTGAATACACCATGATACACTCCCCGGGACACCAGTCACAACCTGAATACACCATGATGCACTCCCCGGGACACCAGTGACAACCTGAAGACATCATGATGCACTCCCCGGGACACCAGTCACAACCTGAAGACATCATGATACACTCCCCGGGACACCAGTCACAACCTGAAGACATCATGATGCACTCCCCGGGACACCAGTGACAACCTGAATACACCATGATGCACTCCGCGGGACACCAGTCACAACCTGAAGACATCATGATGCACTCCCCGGGACACCAGTCACAACCTGAATACACCATGATACACTCCCCGGGACACCAGTCACAACCTGAAGACACCATGATGCACTCCCCGGGACACCAGTCACAACCTGAAGACATCATGATGCACTCCCCGGGACACCAGTCACAACCTGAAGACATCATGATGCATCCCCCGGGACACCAGTGACAACCTGAAGACACCATGATGCACTCCCCGGGACACCAGTCACAACCTGAAGACATCATGATGCACTCCCCGGGACACCAGTCACAACCTGAAGACATCATGATGCACTCCCCGGGACACCAGTCACAACCTGAAGACATCATGATGCACTCCCCGGGACACCAGTCACAACCTGAAGACACCATGATGCACTCCCCGGGACACCAGTCACAACCTGAAGACATCATGATGCACTCCTCGGGACACCAGTGACAACCTGAAGACATCATGATGCACTCCCCGGGACACCAGTCACAACCTGAAGACATCATGATGCACTCCCCGGGACACCAGTCACAACCTGAATACACCATGATGCACTCCCCGGGACACCAGTCACAACCTGAAGACATCATGATGCACTCCCCAGGACACCAGTCACAACCTGAATACACCATGATACACTCCCCGGGACACCAGTCACAACCTGAATACACCATGATGCACTCCCCGGGACACCAGTCACAACCTGAAGACATCATGATGCACTCCCCGGGACACCAGTCACAACCTGAAGACACCATGATGCACTCCCCGGGACACCAGTCACAACCTGAATACACCATGATGCACTCCCCGGGACACCAGTCACAACCTGAAGACATCATGATGCACTCCCCGGGACACCAGTCACAACCTGAAGACATCATGATGCACTCCCCGGGACACCAGTCACAACCTGAAGACATCATGATGCACTCCCCGGGACACCAGTCACAACCTGAAGACATCATGATGCACTCCCCGGGACACCAGTCACAACCTGAAGACACCATGATGCACTCCCCGGGACACCAGTCACAACCTGAAGACATCATGATGCACTCCCCGGGACACCAGTCACAACCTGAAGACATCATGATGCACTCCCCGGGACACCAGTCACAGCCTGAAGACATCATGATGCACTCACCGGGAAACCAAGCACAACCTGAATACACCATGATGCACTCCCCGGGACACCAGTCACAACCTGAAGACATCATGATGCACTCCCCGGGACACCAGTCACAACCTGAATACACCATGATACACTCCCCGGGACACCAGTCACAACCTGAAGACATCATGATGCACTCCCCGGGACACCAGTCACAGCCTGAGACATCATGATGCACTCCCCAGGACACCAGTCACAACCTGAAGACACCATGATGCACTCCCCGGGACACCAGTCACAACCTGAAGACATCATGATGCACTCCCCGGGACACCAGTGACAACCTGAAGACATCATGATGCACTCCCCGGGACACCAGTCACAGCCTGAAGACATCATGATGCACTCCCCGGGACACCAGTCACAACCTGAAGACATCATGATGCACTCCCCGGGACACCAGTCACAACCTGAAGACACCATGATGCACTCTCCGGGACACCAGTGACAACCTGAAGACATCATGATGCACTCCCCGGGACACCAGTCACAGCCTGAAGACATCATGATGCACTCCCCGGGACACCAGTCACAACCTGAAGACATCATGATGCACTCCCCGGGACACCAGTGACAACCTGAATACACCATGATGCACTCCCCGGGACACCAGTCACAACCTGAAGACACCATGATGCACTCCCCGGGACACCAGTCACAGCCTGAAGACATCATGATGCACTCCCCGGGACACCAGTCACAGCCTGAAGACATCATGATGCACTCCCCGGGACACCAGTCACAACCTGAAGACATCATGATGCACTCCCCGGGACACAAGTCACAACCTGAATACACCATGATACACTCCCCGGGACACCAGTGACAACCTGAATACACCATGATGCACTCCGCGGGACACCAGTCACAACCTGAAGACATCATGATGCACTCCCCGGGACACCAGTCACAACCTGAATACACCATGATACACTCCCCGGGACACCAGTCACAACCTGAATACACCATGATGCACTCCCCGGGACACAAGTCACAACCTGAAGACATCATGATGCACTCCCCGGGACACCAGTGACAACCTGAATACACCATGATGCACTCCCCGGGACACCAGTCACAACCTGAATACACCATGATGCACTCCCCGGGACACCAGTCACAACCTGAAGACATCATGATGCACTCCCCGGGACACCAGTCACAACCTGAATACACCATGATTCACTCCCCGGGACACCAGTCACAACCTGAATACACCATGATGCACTCCCCGGGACACCAGTCACAACCTGAAGACATCATGATGCACTCCCCGGGACACCAGTCACAACCTGAATACACCATGATACACTCCCCGGGACACCAGTCACAACCTGAATACACCATGATGCACTCCCCGGGACACCAGTCACAACCTGAAGACATCATGATGCACTCCCCGGGACACCAGTCACAACCTGAATACACCATGATTCACTCCCCGGGACACCAGTCACAACCTGAATACACCATGATGCACTCCCCGGGACACCAGTCACAACCTGAAGACATCATGATGCACTCCCCGGGACACCAGTCACAACCTGAATACACCATGATTCACTCCCCGGGACACCAGTCACAACCTGAATACACCATGATGCACTCCCCGGGACACCAGTCACAACCTGAAGACATCATGATGCACTCCCCGGGACACCAGTCACAACCTGAATACACCATGATACACTCCCCGGGACACCAGTCACAACCTGAATACACCATGATGCACTCCCCGGGACACCAGTCACAACCTGAAGACATCATGATGCACTCCCCGGGACACCAGTGACAACCTGAATACACCATGATACACTCCCCGGGACACCAGTCACAACCTGAATACACCATGATGCACTCCCCGGGACACCAGTCACAACCTGAAGACATCATGATGCACTCCCCGGGACACCAGTCACAACCTGAATACACCATGATTCACTCCCCGGGACACCAGTCACAACCTGAATACACCATGATGCACTCCCCGGGACACCAGTCACAACCTGAAGACATCATGATGCACTCCCCAGGACACCAGTGACAACCTGAAGACATCATGATGCACTCCCCGGGACACCAGTGACAGCCTGAAGACATCATGATGCACTCCCCGGGACACCAGTCACAACCTGAAGACACCATGATGCACTCCCCGGGACACCAGTCACAACCTGAATACACCATGATACACTCCCCGGGACACCAGTCACAACCTGAATACACCATGATACACTCCCCGGGACACCAGTCACAACCTGAATACACCATGATGCACTCCCCGGGACACCAGTCACAACCTGAAGACATCATGATGCACTCCCCGGGACACCAGTGACAGCCTGAAGACATCATGATGCACTCCCCGGGACACCAGTCACAACCTGAAGACACCATGATGCACTCCCCGGGACACCAGTCACAGCCTGAAGACATCATGATGCACTCCCCGGGACACCAGTCACAGCCTGAAGACATCATGATGCACTCCCCGGGACACCAGTGACAACCTGAAGACATCATGATGCACTCCCCGGGACACCAGTCACAGCCTGAAGACATCATGATGCACTCCCCGGGACACCCGTGACAACCTGAAGACATCATGATGCACTCCCCGGGACACCAGTCACAACCTGAAGACATCATGATGCACTCCCCGGGACACCAGTCACAGCCTGAAGACATCATGATGCACTCCTCGGGACACCAGTCACAGCCTGAAGACATCATGATGCACTCCCCGGGACACCAGTCACAGCCTGAGACACCATGATGCACTCCCCGGGACACCAGTCACAACCTGAAGACGGCATGATGCACTCCCCAGGACACCAGTGACAACCTGAAGACATCATGATGCACTCCCCGGGACACCAGTCACAGCCTGTGACATCATGATGCACTCCCCGGGACACCAGTCACAGCCTGAAGACACCATGATGCACTCCCCCAGAACACCAGTCACAACCTGAAGACACCATGATGCACTCGCCGGGACACCAGTCACAACCTGAATACACCATGATGCACTCCCCCAGGACACCAGTGACAACCTGAAGACATCATGATGCACTCCCCGGGACACCAGTCACAACCTTAAGACACCATGATGCACTCCAAGGGACACCAGTCACAGCCTGAAGACATCATGATGCACTCCCCGGGACACCAGTCACAGCCTGAGACACCATGATGCACTCCCCCAGGACACCAGTCACAACCTGAAGACACCATGATGCACTCCCCGGGACACCAGTCACAACCTGAAGACATCATGATGCACTCCCCGGGACACCAGTGACAACCTGAAGACACCATGATGCACTCCCCGGGACACCAGTCACAACCTGAAGACATCATGATGCACTCCCCGGGACACCAGTCACAACCTGAAGACACCATGATGCACTCCCCGGGACACCAGTCACAGCCTGAGACATCATGATGCACTCCCCGGGACACCAGTCACAACCTGAAGACACCATGATGCACTCCCCGGGACACCAGTCACAGCCTGAAGACATCATGATGCACTCCCCGGGACACCAGTCACAACCTGAAGACACCATGATGCACTCTCCAGGACACCAGTGACAACCTGAAGACACCATGATGCACTCCCCGGGACACCAGTGACAACCTGAAGACATCATGATGCACTCCCCGGGACACCAGTCACAACCTGAAGACACCATGATGCACTCCCCGGGACACCAGTCACAGCCTGAAGACATCATGATGCACTCCCCGGGACACGAGTCACAACCTGAGGACATCATGATGCACTCCCCGGGACACCAGTGACAACCCGAATACACCATGATGCACTCCGCGGGACACCAGTCACAACCTGAAGACATCATGATGCACTCCCCGGGACACCAGTCACAACCTGAATACACCATGATACACTCCCCGGGACACCAGTCACAACCTGAAGACACCATGATGCACTCCCCGGGACACCAGTCACAGCCTGAAGACATCATGATGCACTCCCCGGGACACCAGTCACAGCCTGAAGACATCATGATGCACTCCCCGGGACACCAGTCACAACCTGAATACACCATGATACACTCCCCGGGACACCAGTCACAACCTGAATACACCATGATACACTCCCCGGGACACCAGTCACAACCTGAAGACGCCATGATGCACTCCCCGGGACACCAGTCACAGCCTGAAGACATCATGATGCACTCCGCGGGACACCAGTCACAACCTGAAGACATCATGATGCACTCCCCGGGACACCAGTCACAACCTGAAGACATCATGATGCACTCCCCGGGACACCAGTCACAACCTGAATACACCATGATACACTCCCCGGGACACCAGTCACAACCTGAAGACACCATGATGCACTCCCCGGGACACCAGTCACAGCCTGAAGACATCATGATGCACTCCCCGGGACACCAGTCACAACCTGAAGACATCATGATGCACTCCCCGGGACACCAGTCACAGCCTGAATACACCATGATGCACTCCGCGGGACACCAGTCACAACCTGAAGACATCATGATGCACTCCCCGGGACACCAGTCACAACCTGAATACACCATGATACACTCCCCGGGACACCAGTCACAAGCTGAATACAGCATGATGCACTCCCCGGGACACCAGTCACAGCCTGAAGACATCATGATGCACTCCCCGGGACACCAGTGACAGCCTGAAGACATCATGATGCACTCCCCGGGACACCAGTGACAACCTGAAGACACTATGATGCACTCCCCGGGACACCAGTCACAACCTGAAGACATCATGATGCACTCCCCGGGACACCAGTCACAACCTGAATACACCATGATACACTCCCCGGGACACCAGTCACAACCTGAATACACCATGATGCACTCCCCGGGACACCAGTGACAGCCTGAAGACATCATGATGCACTCCCCAGGACACCAGTCACAGCCTGAAGACATCATGATGCACTCCCCGGGACACCAGTCACAACCTGAAGACATCATGATGCACTCCCCGGGACACCAGTCACAGCCTGAAGACATCATGATGCACTCCTCGGGACACCAGTCACAGCCTGAAGACATCATGATGCACTCCCCGGGACACCAGTCACAGCCTGAGACACCATGATGCACTCCCCGGGACACCAGTCACAACCTGAAGACGGCATGATGCACTCCCCAGGACACCAGTGACAACCTGAAGACATCATGATGCACTCCCCGGGACACCAGTCACAGCCTGAGACACCATGATGCACTCCCCGGGACACCAGTCACAACCTGAAGACATCATGATGCACTCCCCGGGACACCAGTCACAACTTGAATACACCATGATGCACTCCCCCAGGACACCAGTGACAACCTGAATACATCATGATGCACTCCCCGGGACACCATTCACAGCCTGAGACACCATGATGCACTCCCCGGGACACCAGTCACAGCCTGAGACACCATGATGCACTCCCCGGGACACCAGTCACAGCCTGAAGACATCATGATGCACTCCCCCAGGACACCAGTCACAGCCTGAGACACCATGATGCACTCCCCCAGGACACCAGTCACAGCCTGAGACACCATGATGCACTCCCCGGGACACCAGTCACTGCCTGAAGACACCATGATGCACTCCCCGGGACACCAGTCACAACCTGAAGACATCATGACGCACTCCCCCGGGACACCAGTCACAGCCTGAAGACATCATGATGCACTCCCCGGGACACCAGTCACAACCTGAAGACATCATGATGCACTCCCCGGGACACCAGTCACAACCTGAAGACACCATGATGCCCTCCCCGGGACACCAGTCACAACCTGAAGACATCATGATGCACTCCCCGGGACACCAGTCACAGCCTGAATACACCATGATGCCCTCCCCGGGACACCAGTCACAACCTGAAGACATCATGATGCACTCCCCGGGACACCAGTCACAGCCTGAATACACCATGATGCCCTCCCCGGGACACCAGTCACAACCTGAAGACATCATGATGCACTCCGCGGGACACCAGTCACAACCTGAAGACATCATGATGCACTCCCCGGGACACCAGTCACAACCTGAATACACCATGATACACTCCCCGGGACACCAGTCACAACCTGAATACACCATGATGCACTCCCCGGGACACCAGTCACAACCTGAAGACATCATGATGCACTCCCCGGGACACTAGTCACAACCTGAAGACACCATGATGCACTCCCCGGGACACCAGTCACAACCTGAAGACATCATGACGCACTCCCCGGGACACCAGTCACAACCTGAAGACATCATGATGCACTCCCCGGGACACCAGTCACAACCTGAATACACCATGATGCACTCCGCGGGACACCAGTCACAACCTGAAGACATCATGATGCACTCCCCGGGACACAAGTCACAACCTGAATACACCATGATACACTCCCCGGGACACCAGTGACAACCTGAATACACCATGATGCACTCCGCGGGACACCAGTGACAACCTGAAGACATCATGATGCACTCCCCGGGACACCAGTCACAACCTGAATACACCATGATACACTCCCCGGGACACCAGTCACAACCTGAAGACATCATGATACACTCCCCGGGACACCAGTCACAACCTGAAGACATCATGACGCACTCCCCGGGACACCAGTCACAACCTGAAGACATCATGATGCACTCCCCGGGACACCAGTCACAACCTGAATACACCATGATGCACTCCGCGGGACACCAGTGACAACCTGAATACACCATGATACACTCCCCGGGACACCAGTCACAACCTGAATACACCATGATGCACTCCCCGGGACACCAGTCACAACCTGAATACACCATGATGCACTCCGCGGGACACCAGTGACAACCTGAATACACCATGATACACTCCCCGGGACACCAGTCACAACCTGAATACACCATGATACACTCCCCGGGACACCAGTCACAACCTGAATACACCATGATGCACTCCCCGGGACACCAGTCACAACCTGAATACACCATGATGCACTCCCCGGGACACCAGTCACAACCTGAATACACCATGATACACTCCCCGGGACACCAGTCACAACCTGAATACACCATGATGCACTCCCCGGGACACCAGTCACAACCTGAATACACCATGATACACTCCCCGGGACACCAGTCACAACCTGAATACACCATGATACACTCCCCGGGACACCAGTCACAGCCTGAATACACCATGATGCCCTCCCCGGGACACCAGTCACAACCTGAAGACATCATGATGCACTCCCCGGGACACCAGTCACAACCTGAATACACCATGATGCACTCCGCGGGACACCAGTCACAACCTGAAGACATCATGATGCACTCCCCGGGACACAAGTCACAACCTGAATACACCATGATACTCTCCCCGGGACACCAGTGACAACCTGAATACACCATGATGCACTCCGCGGGACACCAGTCACAACCTGAAGACATCATGATGCACTCCCCGGGACACCAGTCACAACCTGAATACACCATGATACACTCCCCGGGACACCAGTCACAACCTGAATACACCATGATGCACTCCCCGGGACACCAGTCACAACCTGAAGACATCATGATGCACTCCCCGGGACACCAGTGACAACCTGAATACACCATGATGCACTCCCCGGGACACCAGTCACAACCTGAAGACATCATGATGCACTCCCCGGGACACCAGTCACAACCTGAATACACCATGATTCACTCCCCGGGACACCAGTCACAACCTGAATACACCATGATGCACTCCCCGGGACACCAGTCACAACCTGAAGACATCATGATGCACTCCCCAGGACACCAGTCACAACCTGAAGACATCATGATGCACTCCCCGGGACACCAGTGACAACCTGAAGACATCATGATGCACTCCCCGGGACACCAGTCACAACCTGAATACACCATGATTCACTCCCCGGGACACCAGTCACAACCTGAATACACCATGATGCACTCCCCGGGACACCAGTCACAACCTGAAGACATCATGATGCACTCCCCAGGACACCAGTGACAACCTGAATACACCATGATGCACTCCCCGGGACACCAGTCACAACCTGAAGACATCATGATGCACTCCCCGGGACACCAGTCACAACCTGAATACACCATGATGCACTCCCCGGGACACCAGTCACAACCTGAAGACATCATGATGCACTCCCCGGGACACCAGTCACAACCTGAAGACATCATGATGCACTCCCCGGGACACCAGTCACAACCTGAAGACATCATGATGCACTCCGCGGGACACCAGTCACAACCTGAAGACAGCATGATGCACTCCCCGGGACACCAGTCACAGCCTGAAGACATCATGATGCACTCCCCGGGACACCAGTCACAACCTGAAGACATCATGATGCACTCCCCGGGACACCAGTCACAACCTGAAGACATCATGATGCACTCCCCGGGACACCAGTCACAACCTGAAGACACCATGATGCACTCCCCGGGACACCAGTCACAACCTGAAGACATCATGATGCACTCCCCGGGACACCAGTCACAACCTGAAGACATCATGATGCACTCCCCGGGACACCAGTCACAACCTGAAGACACCATGATGCACTCCCCGGGACACCAGTCACAACCTGAATACACCATGATACACTCCCCGGGACACCAGTCACAACCTGAATACACCATGATACACTCCCCGGGACACCAGTCACAACCTGAAGACATCATGATGCACTCCCCGGGACACCAGTGACAACCTGAATACACCATGATGCACTCCGCGGGACACCAGTCACAACCTGAAGACATCATGATGCACTCCCCGGGACACCAGTCACAACCTGAATACACCATGATACACTCCCCGGGACACCAGTCACAACCTGAATACACCATGATGCACTCCCCGGGACACCAGTCACAACCTGAAGACATCATGATGCACTCCCCGGGACACCAGTCACAACCTGAAGACATCATGATGCACTCCCCGGGACACCAGTCACAACCTGAAGACATCATGATGCACTCCCCGGGACACCAGTCACAACCTGAAGACACCATGATGCACTCCCCGGGACACCAGTCACAACCTGAAGACATCATGATGCACTCCCCGGGACACCAGTCACAACCTGAAGACATCATGATGCACTCCCCGGGACACCAGTCACAACCTGAAGACATCATGATGCACTCCCCGGGACACCAGTCACAACCTGAAGACATCATGATGCACTCCCCGGGACACCAGTCACAACCTGAAGACATCATGATGCACTCCCCGGGACACCAGTCACAACCTGAAGACACCATGATGCACTCCCCGGGAAACCAGTGACAACCTGAATACACCATGATGCACTCCGCGGGACACCAGTCACAACCTGAAGACATCATGATGCACTCCCCGGGACACCAGTCACAACCTGAATACACCATGATACACTCCCCGGGACACCAGTCACAACCTGAATACACCATGATGCACTCCCCGGGACACCAGTGACAACCTGAAGACATCATGATGCACTCCCCGGGACACCAGTCACAACCTGAAGACATCATGATACACTCCCCGGGACACCAGTCACAACCTGAAGACATCATGATGCACTCCCCGGGACACCAGTGACAACCTGAATACACCATGATGCACTCCGCGGGACACCAGTCACAACCTGAAGACATCATGATGCACTCCCCGGGACACCAGTCACAACCTGAATACACCATGATACACTCCCCGGGACACCAGTCACAACCTGAATACACCATGATGCACTCCCCGGGACACCAGTCACAACCTGAAGACATCATGATGCACTCCCCGGGACACCAGTCACAACCTGAAGACATCATGATGCACTCCCCGGGACACCAGTCACAACCTGAAGACATCATGATGCACTCCCCGGGACACCAGTCACAACCTGAAGACATCATGATGCACTCCCCGGGACACCAGTCACAACCTGAAGACATCATGATGCACTCCCCGGGACACCAGTGACAGCCTGAAGACATCATGATGCACTCCCCGGGACACCAGTCACAACCTGAAGACACCATGATGCACTCCCCGGGAAACCAGTCACAACCTGAACACATCATGATGCACTCCCCGGGACACCAGTCACAACCTGAAGACACCATGATACACTCCCCGGGACACCAGTCACAACCTGAATACACCATGATGCACTCCCCGGAACACCAGTCACAACCTAAAGACATCATGATGCACTCCCCGGGACACCAGTGACAGCCTGAAGACATCATGATGCACTCCCCGGGACACCAGTCACAACCTGGAGACACCATGGTGCACTCCCCGGGACACCAGTCACAGCCTGAATACATCATGATGCACTCCCCGGGACACCAGTCACAGCCTGAAGACATCATGATGCACTCCCCGGGACACCAGTCACAACCTGAAGACATCATGATGCACTCCCCGGGACACCAGTCACAGCCTGAAGACATCATGATGCACTCCTCGGGACACCAGTCACAGCCTGAAGACATCATGATGCACTCCCCGGGACACCAGTCACAGCCTGAAGACACCATGATGCACTCCCCGGGACACCAGTCACAACCTGAAGACGGCATGATGCACTCCCCAGGACACCAGTGACAACCTGAAGACATCATGATGCACTCCCCGGGACACCAGTCACAGCCTGAGACATCATGATGCACTCCCCGGGACACCAGTCACAGCCTGAGACATCATGATGCACTCCCCGGGACACCAGTCACAGCCTGAAGACACCATGATGCACTCCCCCAGAACACCAGTCACAACCTGAAGACACCATGATGCACTCCCCGGGACACCAGTCACAACCTGAATACACCATGATGCACTCCCCCAGGACACCAGTGACAACCTGAAGACATCATGATGCACTCTCCGGGACACCAGTCACAACCTTAAGACACCATGATGCACTCCCCGGGACACCAGTCACAACCTTAAGACATCATGATGCACTCCCCGGGACACCAGTCACAACCTTAAGACACCATGATGCACTCCAAGGGACACCAGTCACAGCCTGAAGACACCATGATGCACTCCCCGGGACACCAGTCACAGCCTGAGACACCATGATGCACTCCCCCAGGACACCAGTCACAACCTGAAGACACCATGATGCACTCCCCGGGACACCAGTCACAACCTGAAGACATCATGATGCACTCCCCGGGACACCAGTCACAACCTGAAGACACCATGATGCACTCCACGGGACACCAGTCACAACCTGAAGACATCATGATGCACTCCCCGGGACACCAGTCACAACCTGAAGACACCATGATGCACTCCCCGGGACACCAGTCACAGCCTGAGACATCATGATGCACTCCCCGGGACACCAGTCACAACCTGAAGACACCATGATGCACTCCCCGGGACACCAGTCACAGCCTGAGACATCATGATGCACTCCCCGGGACACCAGTCACAACCTGAAGACACCATGATGCACTCCGCGGGACACCAGTCACAGCCTGAAGACATCATGATGCACTCCCCGGGACACCAGTCACAACCTGAAGACATCATGATGCACTCCCCGGGACACCAGTCACAGCCTGAAGACACCATGATGCACTCCCCGGGACACCAGTCACAACCTGAAGACATCATGATGCACTCCCCGGGACACCAGTCACAACCTGAAGACATCATGATGCACTCCCCGGGACACCAGTCACAACCTGAAGACATCATGATGCACTCCCCGGGACACCAGTCACAGCCTGAAGACATCATGATGCACTCCCCGGGACACCAGTCACAGCCTGAAGACATCATGATACACTCCCCGGGACACCAGTCACAACCTGAAGACATCATGATGCACTCCACGGGACACCAGTCACAACCTGAAGACATCATGATGCACTCCCCGGGACACCAGTCACAGCCTGAAGACACCATGATGCACTCCCCGGGACACCAGTCACAACCTGAAGACATCATGATGCACTCCTCGGGACACCAGTCACAGCCTGAAGACACCATGATGCACTCCCCGGGACACCAGTCACAACCTGAAGACATCATGATGCACTCCCCGGGACACCAGTCACAACCTGAAGACATCATGATGCACTCCCCGGGACACCAGTCACAACCTGAATACACCATGATACACTCCCCGGGACACCAGTCACAACCTGAAGACATCATGATGCACTCCCCGGGACACCAGTCACAACCTGAAGACATCATGATGCACTCCCCCGGGACACCAGTCACAACCTGAAGACATCATGATGCACTCCCCGGGACACCAGTCACAACCTGAAGACACCATGATGCACTCTCCGGGACACCAGTCACAACCTGAAGACATCATGATGCACTCCCCGGGACACCAGTCACAGCCTGAAGACATCATGATGCACTCCCCGGGACACCAGTCACAACCTGAAGACATCATGATGCACTCCCCGGGACACCAGTCACAACCTGAAGACATCATGATGCACTCCTCGGGACACCAGTCACAGCCTGAAGACATCATGATGCACTCCCCGGGACACCAGTCACAACCTGAAGACATCATGATGCACTCCCCGGGACACCAGTCACAACCTGTAGACACCATGATGCACTCCCCGGGACACCAGTCACAGCCTGAAGACATCATGATGCACTCCCCGGGACACCAGTCACAACCTGAAGACATCATGATGCACTCCCCGGGACACCAGTCACAACCTGAAGACATCATGATGCACTCCCCGGGACACCAGTCACAACCTGAAGACATCATGATGCACTCCCCGGGACACCAGTCACAGCCTGAAGACACCATGATGCACTCCCCGGGACACCAGTCACAACCTGAAGACATCATGATGCACTCCCCGGGACACCAGTCACAGCCTGAAGACACCATGATGCACTCCCCGGGACACCAGTCACAACCTGAAGACATCATGATGCACTCCCCGGGACACCAGTCACAGCCTGAAGACACCATGATGCACTCCTCGGGACACCAGTCACAGCCTGAAGACATCATGATGCACTCCCCGGGACACCAGTCACAGCCTGAGACACCATGATGCACTCCCCGGGACACCAGTCACAACCTGAAGACACCATGATGCACTCCCCGGGACATCAGTCGCAACCTGAAGACACCATGATGCACTCCACGGGACACCAGTCACAGCCTGAAGACACCATGATGCACTCCCCGGGACACCAGTGACAACCTGAAGACATCATGATGCACTCCTCGGGACACCAGTGACAACCTGAAGACACCATGATGCACTCCCCGGGACACCAGTCACAGCCTGAAGACATCATAATGCACTCCCCGGGACACCAGTGAGAGCCTGAAGACACCATGATGCACTCCCCGGGACACCAGTCACAACCTGAAGACATCATGATGCACTCCCCGGGACACCAGTCACAACCTGAAGACATCATGATGCACTCCCCGGGACACCAGTCACAACCTGAAGACATCATGATGCACTCCCCGGGACACCAGTCACAACCTGAAGACATCATGATGCACTCCCCGGGACACCAGTCACAACCTGAAGACACCATGATGCACTCCCCGGGACACCAGTCACAACCTGAATACACCATGATGCACTCCCCTGGACACCAGTCACAACCTGAAGACACCATGATGCACTCCCCGGGACACCAGTCAAAGCCTGAAGACACCATGATGCACTCCCCGGGACACCAGTCACAGCCTGAATACACCATGATGCTCTCCCCCAGGACACCAGTGACAACCTGAATACATCATGATGCACTCCCCGGGACACCAGTCACAGCCTGAAGACACCATGATGCACTCCCCGGGACACCAGTGACAACCTGAAGACATCATGATGCACTCCCCGGGACACCAGTGACAACCTGAAGACATCATGATGCACTCCTCGGGACACCAGTGACAACCTGAAGACACCATGATGCACTCCCCGGGACACCAGTCACAGCCTGAAGACATCATAATGCACTCCCCAGGACACCAGTGACAGCCTGAAGACACCATGATGCACTCCCCGGGACACCAGTCACAACCTGAAGACATCATGATGCACTCCCCGGGACACCAGTCACAACCTGAAGACATCATGATGCACTCCCCGGGACACCAGTCACAACCTGAAGACATCATGATGCACTCCCCGGGACACCAGTCACAACCTGAAGACATCATGATGCACTCCCCGGGACACCAGTCACAACCTGAAGACACCATGATGCACTCCCCGGGACACCAGTCACAACCTGAATACACCATGATGCACTCCCCTGGACACCAGTCACAACCTGAAGACACCATGATGCACTCCCCGGGACACCAGTCACAGCCTGAAGACACCATGATGCACTCCCCGGGACACCAGTCACAACCTGAAGACACCATGATGCACCCCCCGGGACACCAGTCACAACCTGAATACACCATGATGCACTCCCCGGGACACCAGTCACAACCTGAATACACCATGATGCACTCCCCGGGACACCAGTCACAACCTGAAGACATCATGATGCACTCCCCGGGACACCAGTCACAGCCTGAAGACACCATGATGCACTCCCCGGGACACCAGTCACAACCTGAAGACATCATGATGCACTCCCCGGGACACCAGTCACAACCTGAATACACCATGATGCACTCCCCGGGACACCAGTCACAACCTGAAGACACCATGATGCACTCCCCGGGACACCAGTCACAGCCTGAAGACACCATGATGCACTCCCCGGGACACCAGTCACAGCCTGAAGACACCATGATGCACTCCCCGGGACACCAGTCACAGCCTGAAGACACCATGATGCACTCCCCGGGACACCAGTCACAACCTGAAGACATCATGATGCACTCCCCGGGACACCAGTGACAACCTGAAGACATCATGATGCACTCCCCGGGACACCAGTCACAACCTGAAGACATCATGATGCACTCCCCGGGACACCAGTCACAACCTGAAGACATCATGATGCACTCCCCGGGACACCAGTCACAGCCTGAAGACATCATGATGCACTCCCCGGGACACCAGTCACAGCCTGAAGACATCAAGATGCACTCCCCGGGACACCAGTCACAGCCTGAAGACATCATGATGCACTCCCCGGGACACCAGTCACAACCTGAAGACACCATGATGCACTCCCCGGGACACCAGTCACAGCCTGAAGACATCATGATGCACTCCCCGGGACACCAGTCACAGCCTGAAGACATCATGATGCACTCCCCGGGACACCAGTCACAACCTGAAGACATCATGATGCACTCCCCGGGACACCAGTCACAGCCTGAAGACATCATGATGCACTCCCCGGGACACCAGTCACAACCTGAAGACACCATGATGCACTCCCTGGGACACCAGTCACAGCCTGAAGACATCATGATGCACTCCCCGGGACACCAGTCACAACCTGAAGACATCATGATGCACTCCCCGGGACACCAGTCACAACCTGAAGACATCATGATGCACTCCCCGGGACACCAGTCACAACCTGAAGACACCATGATGCACTCCCCGGGACACCAGTCACAGCCTGAAGACACCATGATGCACTCCCCGGGACACCAGTCACAACCTGAAGACATCATGATGCACTCCCCGGGACACCAGTCACAGCCTGAAGACATCATGATGCACTCCCCGGGACACCAGTCACAACCTGAAGACACCATGATGCACTCCCCGGGACACCAGTCACAGCCTGAAGACACCATGATGCACTCCCCGGGACACCAGTCACAGCCTGAAGACATCATGATGCACTCCCCGGGACACCAGTCACAACCTGAAGACATCATGATGCACTCCCCGGGACACCAGTCACAGCCTGAAGACATCATGATGCACTCCCCGGGACACCAGTCACAACCTGAAGACATCATGATGCACTCCTCGGGACACCAGTCACAACCTGAAGACATCATGATGCACTCCTCGGGACACCAGTCACAACCTGAAGACATCATGATGCACTCCCCCAGGACACCAGTCACAACCTGAAGACACCATGATGCACTCCCCGGGACACCAGTCACAGCCTGAAGACATCATGATGCACTCCCCGGGACACCAGTCACAACCTGAAGACATCATGATGCACTCCCCGGGACACCAGTCACAGCCTGAAGACATCATGATGCACTCCCCGGGACACCAGTCACAACCTGAAGACACCATGATGCACTCCCCGGGACACCAGTCACAGCCTGAAGACATCATGATGCACTCCCCGGGACACCAGTCACAGCCTGAAGACATCATGATGCACTCCCCGGGACACCAGTCACAACCTGAAGACATCATGATGCACTCCCCAGGACACCAGTGACAACCTGAAGACATCATGATGCACTCCCCGGGACACCAGTCACAACCTGAAGACACCATGATGCACTCCCCGGGACACCAGTCACAGCCTGAAGACACCATGATGCACTCCCCGGGACACCAGTCACAACCTGAATACACCATGATGCACTCCCCGGGACACCAGTCACAACCTGAAGACATCATGATGCACTCCCCGGGACACCAGTCACAACCTGAAGACATCATGATGCACTCCCCGGGACACCAGTCACAACCTGAAGACATCATGATGCACTCCCCGGGACACCAGTCACAACCTGAAGACATCATGATGCACTCCCCGGGACACCAGTGACAACCTGAAGACACCATGATGCACTCCCCGGGACACCAGTCACAACCTGAAGACATCATGATGCACTCCCCCAGGACACCAGTCACAACCTGAAGACACCATGATGCACTCCCCGGGACACCAGTCACAACCTGAAGACATCATGATGCACTCCCCGGGACACCAGTCACAGCCTGAAGACATCATGATGCACTCCCCGGGACACCAGTCACAACCTGAAGACACCATGATGCACTCCCCGGGACACCAGTCACAACCTGAAGACATCATGATGCACTCCCCGGGACACCAGTCACAGCCTGAAGACATCATGATGCACTCCCCGGGACACCAGTCACAACCTGAAGACATCATGATGCACTCCCCGGGACACCAGTCACAACCTGAAGACATCATGATGCACTCCCCGGGACACCAGTCACAACCTGAAGACATCATGATGCACTCCCCGGGACACCAGTCACAACCTGAAGACATCATGATGCACTCCCCGGGACACCAGTGACAACCTGAAGACATCATGATGCACTCCCCGGGACACCAGTCACAACCTGAAGACATCATGATACACTCCCCAGGACACCAGTCACAACCTGAAGACATCATGATGCACTCCCCGGGACACCAGTCACAACCTGAAGACATCATGATGCACTCCCCGGGACACCAGTGACAACCTGAAGACACCATGATGCACTCCCCGGGACACCAGTCACAACCTGAAGACATCATGATGCACTCCCCGGGACACCAGTCACAGCCTGAAGACATCATGATGCACTCCCCGGGACACCAGTCACAACCTGAAGACATCATGATGCACTCCCCGGGACACCAGTCACAGCCTGAAGACACCATGATGCACTCCCCGGGACACCAGTCACAGCCTGAAGACATCATGATGCACTCCCCGGGACACCAGTCACAACCTGAAGACATCATGATGCACTCCCCGGGACACCAGTCACAACCTGAAGACATCATGATGCACTCCCCGGGACACCAGTCACAGCCTGAAGACATCATGATGCACTCCCCGGGACACCAGTCACAACCTGAAGACATCATGATGCACTCCCCGGGACACCAGTCACAGCCTGAAGACATCATGATGCACTCCCCGGGACACCAGTCACAACCTGAAGACATCATGATGCACTCCCCGGGACACCAGTCACAACCTGAAGACATCATGATGCACTCCTCGGGACACCAGTCACAACCTGAAGACACCATGATGCACTCCCCGGGACACCAGTCACAGCCTGAAGACATCATGATGCACTCCCCGGGACACCAGTCACAGCCTGAAGACATCATGATGCACTCCCCGGGACACCAGTCACAACCTGAAGACATCATGATGCACTCCCCGGGACACCAGTCACAACCTGAATACACCATGATGCACTCCCCGGGACACCAGTCACAACCTGAAGACATCATGATGCACTCCCCGGGACACCAGTCACAGCCTGAAGACATCATGATGCACTCCCCGGGACACCAGTCACAACCTGAAGACACCATGATGCACTCCCCGGGACACCAGTGACAACCTGAAGACATCATGATGCACTCCCCGGGACACCAGTCACAACCTGAAGACATCATGATGCACTCCCCGGGACACCAGTCACAACCTGAAGACATCATGATGCACTCCCCGGGACACCAGTCACAACCTGAAGACATCATGATGCACTCCCCGGGACACCAGTCACAGCCTGAAGACATCATGATGCACTCCCCGGGACACCAGTCACAACCTGAAGACATCATGATGCACTCCCCGGGACACCAGTCACAGCCTGAAGACATCATGATGCACTCCCCGGGACACCAGTCACAACCTGAAGACATCATGATGCACTCCCCGGGACACCAGTCACAACCTGAAGACATCATGATGCACTCCTCGGGACACCAGTCACAACCTGAAGACACCATGATGCACTCCCCGGGACACCAGTCACAGCCTGAAGACATCATGATGCACTCCCCGGGACACCAGTCACAGCCTGAAGACATCATGATGCACTCCCCGGGACACCAGTCACAACCTGAAGACATCATGATGCACTCCCCGGGACACCAGTCACAGCCTGAAGACATCATGATGCACTCCCCGGGACACCAGTCACAACCTGAAGACATCATGATGCACTCCCCGGGACACCAGTCACAGCCTGAAGACATCATGATGCACTCCCCGGGACACCAGTCACAGCCTGAAGACATCATGATGCACTCCCCGGGACACCAGTCACAGCCTGAAGACATCATGATGCACTCCCCGGGACACCAGTGACAACCTGAAGACATCATGATGCACTCCCCGGGACACCAGTCACAACCTGAAGACACCATGATGCACTCCCCGGGACACCAGTCACAACCTGAAGACACCATGATGCACTCCCCGGGACACCAGTCACAGCCTGAAGACATCATGATGCACTCCCCGGGACACCAGTCACAGCCTGAAGACACCATGATGCACTCCCCGGGACACCAGTCACAGCCTGAAGACATCATGATGCACTCCCCGGGACACCAGTCACAACCTGAAGACATCATGATGCACTCCCCGGGACACCAGTCACAACCTGAAGACATCATGATGCACTCCCCGGGACACCAGTCACAGCCTGAAGACATCATGATGCACTCCCCGGGACACCAGTCACAACCTGAAGACACCATGATGCACTCCCCGGGACACCAGTCACAGCCTGAAGACATCATGATGCACTCCCCGGGACACCAGTCACAGCCTGAAGACATCATGATGCACTCCCCGGGACACCAGTCACAACCTGAAGACATCATGATGCACTCCCCGGGACACCAGTCACAACCTGAAGACATCATGATGCACTCCCCGGGACACCAGTCACAACCTGAAGACATCATGATGCACTCCCCGGGACACCAGTCACAGCCTGAAGACATCATGATGCACTCCCCGGGACACCAGTCACAACCTGAAGACATCATGATGCACTCCCCGGGACACCAGTCACAGCCTGAAGACATCATGATGCACTCCCCGGGACACCAGTCACAGCCTGAAGACATCATGATGCACTCCCCGGGACACCAGTCACAACCTGAAGACACCATGATGCACTCCCCGGGACACCAGTCACAGCCTGAAGACATCATGATGCACTCCCCGGGACACCAGTCACAGCCTGAAGACATCATGATGCACTCCCCGGGACACCAGTCACAGCCTGAAGACACCATGATGCACTCCCCGGGACACCAGTCACAGCCTGAAGACATCATGATGCACTCCCCGGGACACCAGTCACAGCCTGAAGACATCATGATGCCCTCCCCGGGACACCAGTCACAACCTGAAGACATCATGATGCACTCCCCGGGACACCAGTGACAACCTGAAGACATCATGATGCACTCCCCGGGACACCAGTCACAGCCTGAAGACATCATGATGCACTCCCCGGGACACCAGTGACAACCTGAAGACATCATGATGCACTCCCCGGGACACCAGTCACAACCTGAAGACATCATGATGCACTCCCCGGGACACCAGTCACAACCTGAAGACATCATGATGCACTCCCCGGGACACCAGTCGCAACCTGAAGACATCATGATGCACTCCCCGGGACACCAGTCACAGCCTGAAGACACCATGATGCACTCCCCGGGACACCAGTCACAACCTGAAGACATCATGATGCACTCCCCGGGACACCAGTCACAGCCTGAAGACATCATGATGCACTCCCCGGGACACCAGTCACAGCCTGAAGACATCATGATGCACTCCCCGGGACACCAGTCACAGCCTGAAGACATCATGATGCACTCCCCGGGACACCAGTCACAACCTGAAGACATCATGATGCACTCCCCGGGACACCAGTCACAGCCTGAAGACACCATGATGCACTCCCCGGGACACCAGTCACAGCCTGAAGACATCATGATGCACTCCCCCTAGACAACAATATCACATGTGGCAAGAACGACGCAATCTCGCTGAATTCAAAAATCTCGAGTGTGTTTCCTGTAGAACCGCCAGTCAACCCTTAAGTCCTAGTTACCTTGCAGACACCAGTTTTACAACTGCCTTGACTTCCCTTGCTTGGTTACTGGTTCCGCAGTCATGGTGGTGGGTGGGTAGTGATGGCGGTGTCGCCGGGACTCCCTCATGCATCCCTCGCTGTGCCTCGCGCATCCGGCTCTAATTGAAGTGTTTACGGTCGAAATTACTTTATTATCATCCCGTTAGAAGCATGTTCAATCTAACGCATAAAACTAATTCTAAAACTTGCTTAATTGCAACTTCGGTTTGTCAGCAAAAAAGTTGCAATTAACCGAAGTTGCGATTATCCGAAGTTGGCCATTTTGAGGGGTCAGTTGTACTGTTGACGAGCATAAAATGAATTGGTGTTTTAGGCCACTTTTGTGCACACACAAGGGCTAAACCTTCCGGGATGAGGAATGAACGAATCAGACCCCCGATTAGGTGCCCAGTCCCGGATTCGACCCGAGACTAACCAGATTGAGCTGCGGTCTGGTGCGCTAACCTCTATATCAGGGAGTCCCCGTGACTGTTGTCTGTCACCCCCTCCCCCTGCCTAAAGTGAGTGAATCTCTCGCAAAGCCACGAATGACGAATGACGAATGAGATTGTAGGTCAGGCCATGTTTGGCCGTCTATGCCAAGCTCCCCGCACGGTGGCGCTGCGCAAGCTCCGTTTTTACCGCTGCTGTCGGCTGGGGGCACATTTCAAGATTCTTAAAAAACGGTCAAATCAGTTGTAAATTTCTTGCAACATGATAATCTTTAAGAATAAAACATAAACTTAATGAGCTCTGTGTATTTAATACAGCAAATAAACATCTTGTACTCTTTCGAAAAAATTCTGATTGAACTTTTTTTTTATCCGTTGATACGCTGTGTTATTAGCCTTAGGCTGGGTCCCCGCCACTAATTTGTAGAAATGTGCGGCGCAATATATTTTCCTATCCATTTGCGCAGCGCCGCCCTGGCGAGCGAGTGGGAAAATGCGTTGAGGAAGTATGCGACAACAGAGATATAATAAAGCCCTAGCGGAGTGAGTCGAAGGCAGAGAGTGTGTGTGTGTGCGTGTAGTATATGCCTGTATTATGTACAGGTTGCGCGCTGCCAAAATTCGATGCCATTCCAAACAACAAATTTTAGTTTCGGCGAACAGAACATTTAGACATTTGCAGCAGAAGAACGCATTTGTTGCAGTCGGGGTTTGTTAGATTTGTTATGATGCATTATTAATTTGTCCATGATCTAGATTTTATGACTATACTTCAAATAGTGTGGCAAAAGTCCCAAAGTGCGCACTTACTCAGGAGTCACGGAACTGCATTCATGGCCTTGACCTTCAACTAAGTTATTGTTTATTAAAATAACCAAGTATAGTCACCAGCGCCATGAAAAATATTTCCTCTTGCAGTATTATATTGCATTTGCTGCAATCCGATATATGGTAGTGACACTAGGTGGACCACCGTGTAGCAAGGACCACCCAATCACCCGAAATCAAATCAATTATAACATTCACCGGGGGATGGCGTGCCTTATGCTTTGGAGGCCTATCTTTTATGACAGGAATATTGTACGAACCCGCTTTGTCAATGAATGGTAGATGTTGGCTTCTTTCCATTTCCTTGGCACATTCCGTATGCCACATAATGCTACCGGTGGAGCTATTCACGGTGTTGCCAACGTGTAGAGGGCAGACTGCGTACTTGTTACACAAGGTTACTTCCATCACCCTATGGCGCCACTGTTCTACGCGGTTCTACGGATTTCGATCGCACCGAAACCAAAATTCTGCCCCTCGCCCCCCCCCCCCATTACATACATGTAGAGTTTGTGGATTTAACTAATGACTTCTGCCCCCATCCGGTCCCATGAGCGCGGGTGCACCACGCGTGGTAACGGATGGGAGGCGGGGGCCATCAATCATGGACAACGCACAAAGACGCACAGCAGATCAGAACATTTATTATTTATTGACCGTATTGTTAATTTCTTCATTTCATTGACATATGTAATCAATTCGAAGGTTGCATGTCGGTTGAATCAGCCAATCGTTAATGCAAGTGTCCCTTTTCACCGCTCCGTATATATTTAGACTGATCACAGAGGAGATGCCTTGTCCCGGTGCATGCGTACCGGAAACGACCCCTTGATCGAGGTCACGAGTTCAATACCACCCGGTGCATGGCACGTGGTGATGCTTCACAACTGAACGCGCGCGGATCGGGTTTGGAACATGTAATGGCGGCTGACACTATGGGGGTCTGGAGTGCGTATCCCGTGGCGGTGAATTAATTCCTGTCGTGGAGGGATCGATGGAGACGTGACTGGGAGAGACTGACGGTGTGTGGGGCCCCGGTCCCGGCACCATTCCCGGGACTGGGAGAGACTGACGGTGTGTGGGGCCCGATCCCGGCGCCATTCCCGGGACTGGTCAGGGAGCTGCATGGGTGCGATTAACACATGGACAGGCCCTTCAATCAGGGGCTTCCCAGCCCGGGTGACAGATAGACCTTAAACAACTTAAAGTTACTGCAATTGAATTTGCCAGGATGAAAAGAGACCATTGGTAGGCGGTTGGGTGTCAGCGGCCCGGTCGTTGGCCGTGGGAGGGAGGCGGAGGGGGGAGGGGGGTAGGGGCAAGGGGCAACCAGGACGACAAGGGTTTCGAAAGGGGAGGCGGAGGGGAGGGGGTAACTAGGACGGGGTGGCCGGGGGAGGGGATCGGGGCGTCTGTTGAAAAGGGGTGTGGTAGTGAGACGTATGTAGAGCTTCTTGAGTAGCGAATTCTTCCAGATTAGACCCCGTTCAAGGGGGTGGCTGATGGCCCGAACCCATCAAATTAAGGGTGAATGGGCTGGTTTACCGCGCAGACGGTTTCAGTGACAGTCACTCCCGCCGTCACCCCCCATGGCGACGGAAGCCGACGAGGGAAACCCCGGTAAAGATCGAACCCTCTGGAGTTCATCTCTGGATCTGGCAGGGGGGGGGGGTGGAGTGGGGAGCGGAGGTCGCATCGAGTGGGGCTCCATGGGCGATATTAGGTTGTTTTACCGCGGTGCCTGTGCTTACACTGTCACACAGATTAACCGCTGACCCTTAATGCTGACGTCTGGGTTCTCAGGAAACAAACAGATCCGCTGTTGAGGTTCCATCGAGTCTGGGTCTGTGATCAATGCACCATGGCAGAGGCAATATAGACTGAGGCACATACCCGAGGGGGGTGCGCAATGTCCGGAGCCGCCTAAATACCCTGTAAAAACAGCTTGACATGAATCACAGTCAGAGTCAGTCTGTGCCAGACTCCAATGTCTGACCGAGGAAAAAAAACATGAGGCATCTCAATTTCAGAATATATAAGTTGTCATCTGTGGGAACCTGCATCCATTGGGGCATTGGCGAAGGTCAGAGCAGGGCGAAGCCCAAGTCGGGGGCGATAATAAACTGACTTCAAAGTTGTTTTACTTCACCTCTCGCCCTTTAATTAAAGCGATCACCATATGTTCGGGTTTTTTATTCCCAATCAAAGTCACCCATCAGGGAGGTGTGGGTTGCATAAATTTGACTGGCTGTTGACGAGGGGTCGGGTGTTATCTGCTATAGGATCTGTCGCCATATAGGGAGCTCACGCAACGTGGAGGCGAACCACGACTTGGCGGCCTCGCGGGTGACTGAAGACTGCCGTGGGGCGGGGGTGGTCTGCGGAGAGGGCGGGGGAGGGGGTCTTATCACGGGAGTCCTGTGTATGGGGTAGTGGGATGGTATTAGGGGGGGCGGGGAGGGGGAGTTTACAGCGGTGTCAGTGGTCACTATGGATACCGTTGTCACTATGGTTACTATGGTCACTATGGTCACTGTTGCCAGTAGTCACTGATCACCATGGTTAATTTTGTCCCTTTTATAAAAACATTAATTATGGTCACTATGGTCAATATGGTCGCTATAACCATTATAATCACCATGGTCACGGGGATAACAATGGTCGTTATGTTGCATGTGATCACTATAGATACTATTGCCACTGGTTACATTGGTCACTGTAGCTACTGGTCTCACTGGTCGCTATGGACGCCCGTTATCACCGGTTCCTGTCGCCACTGACGTCACTGATCACCATTGTGACTGTGGCCGCTGTGGTCACCATAGTGAATGTGGCCGCTATGGTCACCATGGTGACTGGGGTCTCTACGGTCAGACATACTGGGGCGCGCAGTTGGTTGCTCGCTGCTGCTTAAGACGCGCCACCCGCGGACACAGCACCCACAGGAAGCCATAGCGAAACTCCCGGTTGAGGAACGCGTAAATGATGGGGTTGAGGGCTGAGTTGGCGTATCCCAGCCAGAGGGTGAACAGATCCACGTGATAGTTAAAGCCTTCGGGGACGAAAGGTCTGGCCGTGAATAGTACGAAGTAAGGGACCCAGCACACGGCGTATGCCGCCACGACAGACGCCAGGGTGAAGATGGCCTTATGAGACGCCGTGGACATCGCTCCGCCGTTACTCGACACCTGTGACGTCATGTCCGATTTACCGTTTTTCAGTTGCGCGCCCACTATCATCATCTTTTGTATGGCTTTGGCCTGTCGCTTAGCAACGGCGTACACTTTGGAGTAGACCGTACACATGATGATAAGCGGCACGAAGTAGGTCGTTATGGAGACGAGCACGACGTACAGGGCGTTACCCTCCAAGACGCACAGCCAGGGGGCGTCCCAGTTCTGCACGCGGCCATCAGCCGTGTTCCAACCCACGTGGATGGGGACGAAGGCGATAATAGCGGAAAAGAACCACATGCCGACAATGACCGATATGACCTTCTCGCTCGTCACGTCCATTTCGTAGCGTAGCGGGTGTGTGATGGCGAAGTAGCGGTCGAGACTGATGACGAACAGGTTGAGGATGGACACAGTGCATAGCATCACATCCATGGACGTGTACAGGTTGCAGAAGATCGCCCCGAGAGGCCAGTTGTCCGGGTAGAGCGAGTTGAGGATGCTGAAGGGAAGGACGAGACATCCCAGAAGGAAGTCGGACAGCGCCAGCGAGAAGATGAAGAAATTGGTCGTTGTGCGCAGGCGCCGGATGGTAGTGATGGTGACGCACACCAGGGCGTTCCCCAGGATGGTGACCAGATCCAGAAGACCTAGGACGCTCCCGAGGAGCAGCAGATGGTACAGCGGCTGATCCGTGTACGCCCCACCGCCCGTCGCGTTGCCGACCGTCGGTTTCCCGCCATCCGCGCGGTAAATGTCGTCTGCGTGGACGCGCGGGACGCCTACATCCGACAGGTTCACTTCATTCGCGTAAGCAATCTTATACATCGTCTTCTCCGACTTGGATTGAAGATCAACAACCGGGAACTTTGCTCCGGTGTAGTAGTAATCATCAGCGTCCATGTTTTAATTGTTAATTTCAATCCTCACACGGGAATTTGTATTGCTACCTCTCGTCTGCTGCCATGTGACGCGTCGGGACTCCAGCATCGTGTCGCCATGGTATCCACCTTTCAAACGTCCTTCGAAATGCGTGATGCTGACAAATTGTTGCTTTTTTCTATTAATGAGTGAACCAAATGCGAGGGCGGGAGCTAGACGGGTCTCTATCATTAGTTAGGGTCTAAGCCGCTAGGCGTCGCCCGGTGATTGCTTCTCGTCGTCCTTGAGCCATAATCTCGCGGATTATCTGCAACGATGAGAACAGAACAAAATATTACCAAATAGTTATAAAGTAATACGGATAATCCGAAACAACCTTCATGTTTGGATCGATAATACCAGCTTGACACCAACCAATACCGGAGTGGACGACTATCATTGGCCGCGGGAGGACTGAACAAGAGGAATGGGAGCCCAGGTTGAATTAAATACTTGTCAAGACAGACAAACCGTAACTTATCTGACTGAGCAGACGCTGAGCAAACCTTGAACAGATAAGATGGTAACAAGACGTAACCACGCTCTTGAAGTCTTGCAAATGTTAAAACCTGTTCCTTCGCCATTTGCCGAAGCTGGTCCTTGGAGGCTCTGGGAGGACACCACTTCTTGGTCGATGACTGATATGGAGGAGACCACATGGGACCGACAAACAGAGAGGAGGGTGCGGGAAGTGTATTCCTGATGCAGGCGCAGGTCGCGCCACCGCGGATGAATACGTGTGTAAAGAGGTTAACTGGCGAGTCACTCAAGTGAAGACCCGATCGTTATTGCATTAAAAAGCAGTCTCCCCCAATCGGACGAAAACTTGACAGTCGCTAGATGGCGCTTTGTGTGTCTTTGTGCGGGGCAGCTACAGGCCGTCCAATATCCGTGTCGGCAGTGGTATCCAAGATGTGTCACTGATGTGTCACAGCCCCTGCCATTTTCGTCTGGTTCTTCTTTGTGTCGCACCCCCTCCCCCTCCACCCCCGGACCCGTCGCCCCACAGATCTTCCCCGGACAACATCTCCCTCTCCACAGAGTTCTGTGACAGTTTATAAATAAAATCTTCCCGAAGAATTCCGCCTTAACGCGGACCCTTCCTTGCGCATGCGCAGAGACGCAAACAGGAAGTTCTTATCAATATCTGAGATGCTTTTTCAACACAAAAAGGAGTCCTTATCAATTTCAGATATGCGTTCCCGACGTCTATCCAGTTTCTAGTCGGCTGTGAAGCCGGTTGTTACATATAGAACATCTCTTTATAAAAGACTCGTTCCCTGTCCCACTTCACATCGGCCTGGTTCCCTGTTGGGACAGTGGCGACCCGTACCATCGATCCAGGTTAAAGTCATGCATGGCAATGCGGCCGCCAGTTCGCATCACATCTCCCGATAATACACCCCGACACACAGCGAGGCGTGAGAACGCTGCCAGAGTACAGCGCCACGTGTGACCTAATTCTACACGGAGGGCTAATGAATATACATTACATGCCAGCTAATGAATATACATCGCAGGCCCGCTAATGAGTATGCATCACAGGCTGTGCATCACAGGCCAATTGATCAATATGCTTCACATGCTAGTTGACAAATATGCATCTCAGGCCAGCTAATGAATATTCATCTCAGGTCAGCTAATAATATGAATCACAGGCCAGCTAATGAATATACATCACAGGTCAACTAATGAATATACATCGCAGGCAAGCTAATGGCCTGCGATGTTTGTCCCTTGTGACGACGTAACCCAAGAGCGGGTACATGAAGACATGGACACACTGCCTTTATGTCGTGGGGAACTGAAGGCTAAGTGCGGTAAGTGGCAACGTAGTGACCATTTCCGTAAACCGTCATCCTCAGGCAGTGGTTATCTCGGAGCTATGCTCCCCACCCCACTAAAGTTTCCAACTTTCCCTTTTACCGCTGCTGTTTCGCTTTTACCGCTGCTGTCGGCCGGGGGCAAATTTCAAGATTCTTGAAAAACTGTCAAATCAGCTGTAATTTCTTGTAACATTATAATTTTCAAGAATAAAACATAAAAATAACGAGCTGAGTGTTTGATACAGCAAAAACATATTGTACCTTTTCGAAAAAGTTATAATTGTGACTGAACTTTTTTTTTCACCACCTGATACAGTGTGTTATTAGGCTTAGGTTGGATCCCCGGCACTAATTTGGAGAAATGTGCGGCGCATTTTTCTTATCAATTTGCGCAGCGCCGCCCTAGCGAGGGAGTGTGAAAATTCCATGAGGACCCAGGCGACAACAAAGATAAAATGGATACCTAGCAGAGTGAGTCGAAGGCAGAGAGTGAAGCAAATCAACATATCAATTAGAGTCGTGCTTTCAAACTGCAAGGGTCTCTCTACATCATGGGTTCCAAAACCTTGTTGAGAAATGTTTTTGACACTGTTTTTTTTCCGTTTTGTTTTTAGGTGTCAATGTTAACGTGCAAAATAGAAACGTTATCGTATTTAAAAAGCAGAAGAAACGGCAGCAATACCAAAAGTTTAATGACGTAGTACACAGGAAAGCCACATTTTCTCACACATGCCCTGTTATTCATTGAATATAGGCCTGCTATGTATTCTGTTACAGTAAAGTAAGAACCCAAGAAAAACAGTATAAAAGTTCCCCGGGGAAATATTTCTATACCAGTAACTTTAAGAACGACGACACAAAGTAGCCCACGGCAGACTTTAACAGTTTTGGAAGTACCTAAATGGTGTATAAATAACGACTCTCTGCCTTCGACTCTCTCCGCTAGGGGCCGCCTTATATATCTGCTGTCGGCTACTTCCCCAATACACTTGAGCTTTCCCCCACCAGGGCGGCGCTGAGCAGGTGATACGACAAATATCCACAGAGTTTTTTTATAAATAAGTGCCGGGGACCCAGCCCAGGCCTAATAAAACATAGTATCAGGTAAATAAAGGATCTATTTCGCTCTCGGTCATCGCTATTAAAATAAGGCTCATTCTTTTTAATGTTCGTTCTTGATACTTTATATCACTATTCGATAGAAATTATACGTGATTTGACCATTTTACCAAAAAGCGAAGGAAAGAGTTCCACCTAGCGAGTGGAAGCTTGAAGCCAACGCGTACCTGTATCGGTGATACAATGAAATCCCTGAGCCAATAACCGGGATAGACCACGTCATTGTCTCAACCACCGATCTTGTCTCTGAACATCATCGTTCTTCAGACCGAGGTATAACTAACTGTTAATGGTAGATTACGGATTGAAACCCGTGAAGACCAGTCACATGTCAGTTCTAACACCAACGCCGCCGTGCACCGCCACAAACTGAATGTGTCTGGGGAGTCGCCGGTACCAGACACCAGGGGTGTCGCCGGTACCAGACACCAGGGATGTCGCCGGTACCACCAACCAGGGGTGTCGCCGGCACCAGACACCAGGGGTGTCGCCGGCACCAGACACCAGGGGTGTCGCCGGCACCAGAAACCAGGGGTGTCGCCGGCACCAGACACCAGGGGTGTCGCCGGCACCAGACACCAGGGGTGTCGCCGGTACCAGACACCAGGGGTGTCGCCGGTACCAGACACCAGGGGTGTCGCCGGTACCAGACACCAGGGGTGTCGCCGGCACCAGACACCAGGGGTGTCGCCGGCACCAGAAACCAGGGGTGTCGCCGGTACCAGACACCAGGGGTGTCGCCGGCACCAGACACCAGGGGTGTCGCCGGCACCAGACACCAGGGGTGTCGCCGGTACCAGACACCAGGGGTGTCGCCGGTACCAGACACCAGGGGTGTCGCCGGCACCAGACACCAGGGGTGTCGCCGGCACCAGACACCAGGGGTGTCGCCGGCACCAGACACCAGGGGTGTCGCCGGCACCAGACACCAGGGGTGTCGCCGGCACCAGACACCAGGGGTGTCGCCGGCACCAGACACCAGGGGTGTCGCCGGCACCAGACACCAGGGGTGTCGCCGGCACCAGACACCAGGGGTGTCGCCGGCACCAGACACCAGGGGTGTCGCCGGCACCAGACACCAGGGGTGTCGCCGGCACCAGACACCAGGGGTGTCGCCGGCACCAGACACCAGGGGTGTCGCCGGCACCAGACACCAGGGGTGTCGCCGGCACCAGACACCAGGGGTGTCGCCGGTACCAGACACCAGGGGTGTCGCCGGCACCAGAAACCAGGGGTGTCGCCGGCACCAGACACCAGGGGTGTCGCCGGCACCAGACACCAGGGGTGTCGCCGGTACCAGACACCAGGGGTGTCGCCGGTACCAGACACCAGGGGTGTCGCCGGTACCAGACACCAGGGGTGTCGCCGGCACCAGACACCAGGGGTGTCGCCGGCACCAGACACCAGGGGTGTCGCCGGCACCAGACACCAGGGGTGTCGCCGGCACCAGACACCAGGGGTGTCGCCGGCACCAGACACCAGGGGTGTCGCCGGCACCAAACACCAGGGGTGTCGCCGGCACCAGACACCAGGGGTGTCGCCGGCACCAGACACCAGGGGTGTCGCCGGCACCAGACACCAGGGGTGTCGCCGGCACCAGACACCAGGGGTGTCGCCGGCACCAGACACCAGGGGTGTCGCCGGCACCAGACACCAGGGGTGTCGCCGGCACCAGACACCAGGGGTGTCGCCGGCACCAGACACCAGGGGTGTCGCGTTTCATATGTAACGTCCACATGTCCATTACATACGGAGTTCGAGCAGCTCAGTGACAAACGGCTAAGAATTAGGTATATCAGTCGCTGACCCCAACTTGACCTTGGCGAGGGCCGCCGAGCCGGAGGACAAAGCGGGCTGACACGTAGCGTCTATACTGGTTTATGACCGTCGGAGCCAAATGAGATGATATATCCAATATTGGTCCCCTAAGTGGTTGCCGTTCGTCTATTCACATTGTCAATCAGAATCCCCGAGGCAGGTGCTTTGGTGCGTTAAACAGGTGATGACAGGTCACAACAGCCAGCTCATACCATTCGCCTGCATGTGTTTACCCACTTACATTACTCAGCTGTGGCGTCCAAATGATAGGGAAAGTAATATTCTGAGATTCTTTTACTTAGCTTGAAATTAGCAAAGATTGTGTAGAGTAAGATCTCCAACTCGCGCGTTCACTGCGTGTACATTCGTGCAAGGCGCCATCTAGCGGTCGGGATGCTACTTCAGGCTCCGTCGCAATGGACGCCGGCGTAACTGACGCAAGAAACTGGCGCTGCCATGGACTTTTGTACGGCCATTAACTGTACAAACTGCAGGGAGAACAATCCAAATACGTTTTTTTTTTCAAGTTTTCTAAAGATGAGAAAATGTAAAGCAAGTTCGGACAAGTCTTTGTCTACTTTTACAGTTCCAGCTTTGTCAACAAAAGTGACATTGTCATTGGACCATTGAACCAAGGCGGGAAGATCAACTTATCAGTCAGAATAGAATTGGTTTGCGAGGTTTCCATGAAAAAAAAAAACTGTTTCGCCTCAAAATCCCCTCTGAAATAGATGTTTCTGCTAACACAGATGAGCAGGGTAGATAGAAATGGTTCATGGATTCAGAAGCATGCGTATTCAAACCATTTATTTCAAACGCAGTCGATATGAAGCCCAATAGCGCAGTTGGTAAGACGTTTCTCTTTTGATCGCAAGGTTGTGCGTTCAATTCCCGACGAAGGCGAACAAAAGTTCTTTTACCTTTATTGGTCGGAAAACCTGCTATTTTCTCTGAAAAAAGGTGGTCCTTCTCACGGTTGTCACGATTTTAAAGAGATTCTCGATCCTAATTTGTGATTCTAACTAAGTTAGATTTTAGATCTAAGCCTAGGACTAAAGTGACATGTCTGCCCCGCGGCCGTGGGTTCGTTTGATTACATTTCCCTGTTGACATCAGACTTGATAACTTTCAATAAGGAAACTAGAGGGGTAGAATGTATGTTTTTGTCAATATTATGCAGGTAACTTAATTCTCGATCGATTAGGTAAGCTTAACATGTTTGTTACGCGTCTTTCGCTCGTCTGGTACCAGCGCGTATCAGTTATCCGACTGGAATGTAGCATCCCCACCGCTAGGGCGGCGCCACAATTCGTTTGTAACATTTCGGCCATAGGCAGACGCGCGAGTTGGAGATCTTACTCTAGACAATCTTTGAAATTAGTGAAAAACAGTCAACCAGATACCTAATTACAGCGTCAAAGCTCAAATGTAAATATTATCACAGTAATTTCAAAATAGCTCTGAGCCCGGGCGCTGATATGGAATGTGCTAAGAAATAAACAGTAGTTTGACTGATTTGATGGATTTTTGATGGGTTTTTAGTAATTTTCTGTACTAAGAAACTACCAAGAACTAACCCGGTACCAACAATTTAATAGTCACCAGAGAGATTCAACGGAACTAAACCCACTCAGTTAGGGTTCAGATTTGTGGTCTCAGCACCCATCAATGTGGTCTCAGCACCCATCAATGTGGTCTCAGCACCCATCAATGTGGTCTCAGCACCCATCAATGTGGTCTCAGCACCCATCACTGTGGTCTCAGCACCCATCACTGGTCTCAGCACCCATCAATGTGGTCTCAGCACCCATCACTGTGGTCTCAGCACCCATCACTGTGGTCTCAGCACCCATCCATGCGGTCTCAGCATCCATCACTGTGGTCTCAGCACCCATCACTGTGGTCTCAGCACCCATCACTGTGGTCTCAGCACCCATCAATGCGGTCTCAGCACCCATCACTGTGGTCTCAGCACCCATCACTGTGGTCTCAGCACCCATCAATGTGGTCTCAGCACCCATCACTGTGGTCTCAGCACCCATCACTGTGGTCTCAGGACCCATCAATGCGGTCTCAGCACCCATCACTGTGGTCTCAGCACCCATCAATGTGGTCTCAGCACCCATCAATGCGGTCTCAGCACCCACCACTGTGGTCTTAGCACCCATCAATGTGGTCTCAGCACCCATCACTGTGGTCTCAGCACCCACCAATGTGGTCTCAGCACCCATCAATGTGGTCTCAGCACTCATCAATGTGGTCTCAGCACCCATCACTGTGGTCTCAGCACCCATCACTGCGGTCTCAGCACCCATCACTGCGGTCTCAGCACCCATCACTGCGGTCTCAGCACCCATCACTGCGGTCTCAGCACCCATCACTGCGGTCTCAGCACCCATCACTGCGGTCTCAGCACCCATCACTGCGGTCTCAGCACCCATCACTGTGGTCTCAGCACTCATCGATGTGGTCTCAGCACCCATCAATGTGGTCTCAGCACCCATCAATGTGGTCTCAGCACTCATCAATGTGGTCTCAGCACCCATCACTGTGGTCTCAGCACTCATCAATGTGGTCTCAGCACCCATCACTGTGGTCTCAGCACCCATCACTGTGGTCTCAGCACCCATCACTGTGGTCTCAGCACCCATCACTGTGGTCTCAGCACCCATCAATGTGGTCTCAGCACCCATCAATGTGGTCTCAGCACCCATCACCGTGGTCTCAGCACCCATCACCGTGATCACAGCACCCATCACTGTGGTCTCAGCACCCATCACTGTGGTCTCAGCACCCATCACTGTGGTCTCAGCACCCATCACTGTGGTCTCAGCACCCATCACTGTGGTCTCAGCACCCATCACTGTGGTCTCAGCACCCATCACTGTGGTCTCAGCACCCATCACTGTGGTCTCAGCACCCATCACTGTGGTCTCAGCACCCATCAATGTGGTCTCAGCACCCATCACTGCGGTCTCAGCACCCATCACTGCGGTCTCAGCACCCATCACTGCGGTCTCAGCACCCATCACTGCGGTCTCAGCACCCATCACTGCGGTCTCAGCACCCATCACTGCGGTCTCAGCACCCATCACTGCGGTCTCAGCACCCATCACTGCGGTCTCAGCACCCATCACTGCGGTCTCAGCACCCATCACTGCGGTCTCAGCACCCATCACTGTGGTCTCAGCACCCATCAATGTGGTCTCAGCACCCATCACTGTGGTCTCAGCACCCATCACTGTGGTCTCAGCACCAATCACTGTGGTCTCAGCACCCATCACTGTGGTCTCAGCACCCATCACTGTGGTCTCAGCACCCATCAATGTGGTCTCAGCACCCATCACTGTGGTCTCAGCACCCATCACTGTGGTCTCAGCACCCATCACTGTGGTCTCAGCACCCATCACTGTGGTCTCAGCACCCATCAATGTGGTCTCAGCACCCATCACTGTGGTCTCAGTACCCATCACTGTGGTCTCAGCACCCATCACTGTGGTCTCAGCACCCATCACTGTGGTCTCAGCACCCATCACTGTGGTCTCAGCACCCATCACTGTGGTCTCCGCACCCATCAATGTGGTCTCAGCACCCATCACTCTGGTCTCAGTACCCATCACTGTGGTCTCAGCACCCATCACTGTGGTCTCAGCACCCATCAATGTGGTCTCAGTATATAACAATATCGTAGCGATGGTGATAATATCTGACAGGGTCACAGAGATAAAGATAAATTAATGGACAGCCGCAGAAAGCTACGGCGCTTGTCCCGGTTTCCATGGTTACATGTTATCAAATCTGGGTGTGGCATCCATATGGGGGTGGGAGGGGGGGGGGTGTGAGGGTACCAGTGGAAGGTAGAGGTAGGTGGTGGTGAGAGAAGGGCGGGAGCAAGACGAGCCTTGTCAGATCTCATGGGGAATTAATTGATAATGGTAAAAAACAGACTGCTTCTCTTATATCCCTTATTGAGGTACCCAATTTGCTGAACTGAACAATGCTAGTTTGCATGGGACACACAGTTAATTGGTGAAAAGGAAGATGACTCATTTCTTGCTCTAATTCCTACATCGAAGTGCCATTCTTTCTCCATTTAGATACCAGGTTCAAGGGTTCAAGGTCACGAGTGGAGGTCGATTTAATTGTCGTCTGCGTCAATTGGAGTGAGAGCCGTGAGAGGGATTAGGGCGGGAAGCACATCCTATATAAATCTGGAACCCCTTGACCTTGATGGCCTACCCCCGTGCCCCCCCCCCCACTGTTCCGCTGCCACCCCTAATGCCCCCCTCCCCACCCCACCCGCCCCCGCTGTCCCGCTGCCACCCCTAATGCCCCCCTCCTCACCCCACCCGCCCCCGCTGTCCGCCGATTACCATTGATCAGCCAGAAGCCTTGCGGGATCACGCCGCCGCGCCCCCTGCCGGATGCAACAGTTCCCAAAGTGAGCCGCAGTGGAGATTGGTGCCGGAGGGGGGGGGGGCGTAGAGATTGAGGAACCAGCAGGGGGTGGTTGCCGTGGAGATTGAGGAACCAGGCAGGGGGGCCTTTTGCGGTGGAGATTGAGGTGCCAGCAGGGGGTGGTTGCCGTGGAGATTGAGGTACGGGCAGGGGGTGGTTGCCATGGAGAATGAGGTGGCAACAGGAGGTGGTTGCCATGGGGCCTGAGGTACCATCAGGGGGTGGTTGCCATGGAGATTGAGGTGCCAGCAGGGGGTGGTTGCCGTATAGATTGAGGTGCCATCAGGGGGTGGTTGCCATGGAGATTGAGGTGGCGGCAGGTGGTGGTTGCCATGGAGAGTGAGGAGCCAGCAGGGAGTGATTGCCGTGGAGATATAGGCGGTGGTGGGGCGGGATGTCATGGAATAGAGACTGACACAGGGGTGGAGGCAGAAGATCAAACATTCATGTCTATCAGGGATATATACAAGCAGGACTCATCAGTCGGTTCGTGATAGGTTCAGGGATAGTTACCAAGCGGCCTTGGTGTCGGGGTGCCTCGTGGCGGAGGAGGTAGGGGGTGGGGAGTGTGTCTGACAGTGGCAGGGTGTGGGGGCGGGGGGCACGGATCATGAGACCATGCTGGGGGTATGGCGCTGGAATCACTTTAAGGCTAAACATGGACAAAGCGTGACCATTGGAGGCTGGTGGGGGCAGCAGTCGCGCTAGTGGAGGTGGTGGTGGGGGTGTGGTGACTGTGGTGGGGGCGGGGCGGCGCTGCTGCTGGTTGGGTGTTTTACTGATAATGCAATAGTGACCCTGATGGGGTACATTGTAGTGTGGCTGGGGACCGCCTGGTGGCCACCGCGGCACGTCATGTCTGGTACCAGTGCCGCCACCTACTGGGCTGACCCCGCATCACGGCTCCAGTCATGCCGTATTTTTCCTAATAAACCTATAAACGGTATTATTTGGTTAAAACCACCTTTTTAAAGCATGTTAAACTTTAAATCCAAAACTGACTTCATCGTTGCGGACTTTAAGAACCCGCTGTGGAGGATCATGGTGTTTTTATTTGTTCTGCGAAGTAATTACTATAAACATTATGTTCTATGTTCTGGCCTGAAGAGAAAAAGTACATGATTGGGTAAAATAGCTTTCATTTGAGGCATCAATTTGTCGCTCGCTCACTCGCTAGTTATGTTGTCAAACCACTTGCAAGCAAAACGTCGGCTCGGTCTCGTCACCTATCGCGTGAGTTTGCGAGATTCCCGGCCTGCGCGCTGCACGAGACATAACGCTGGCGACTGTCGGTAATAACTAGGTCAAATTACAGATTGCGCAATACCGGAAGTGCCAACACGTGTGGCAATGGAGTGTAGCAAAATGAAAACTGAAGCTGTCAGTAATTGAAGGCGGTGAGATTTGCATCAAATGAAGGATCATGAACGGAAAAAGCGAGATAATACTCTTCACATTGGAATGGGATGGCAAACAGATCTCAGTGGGCAAATCACCCATTGATGAGTTTATATCTATGTGTGTTGTTCATGTGTTTAGTCCCCGCTCTCTCAACAAAACCAACTGACCAATTGGTGCGCCTAGATTTTTTTCCATCTGCATTGATTATCTGAATAAAAGAAACGTTGAATAACAAATACAGCGCGAAACGATGAATCCGTTTGACTTTATTGCAAAGACTGCGATTGAGCCGAAGAAAAACTGTCTTGGATTCTAATCAAGAGGACAGGCAGCTGTCCAATTGATGGCCGCCAAATTTGTTTTGTCCTCCTCGGAGTCGCACAGAAGGTCTCCCCAATCACCTAGCAATACAGCCTTCACTGCGGGCCTGCCATGGCCGCACGGCCATCGATTGGTGAAACAAACTGCCAATGAAAGCTCGAGAGAAGGATGAAGACGCTTTGTGGGGCTGACAGAAGACATCGAAGCGAACAGCGATAAGAATTGGTTCATGTATAAGGGTCATAATAGGGTAGAGCTGGTGTGAGGCGGTGAAGGAGGGTTTGGTGGAGGATGGGTGGGGAGGATGGGTTGAAGGTGGGGGATGGGTGGGTAGGATGGGTTGAAGGTGGGGGATGGGTGGGGAGGATGGGTTGAAGGTGGGGCATGGGTGGGTAGCATGGGTTGAAGGTGGGGGAGGGTTTGGTGGAGGATGGGTGGGGAGGATGGGTTGAAGGTGGGGGATGGGTGGGTAGGATGGGTTGAAGGTGGAGGAGGGTTTGGGGTAGGGTCTCGGTGCGGGATGGGTGGGTAGGATGGGTTGAAGGTGGAGGAGGGTTTGGTGGGGGGTCTCGGTGGGGGATGGGTGGGTAGGATGAGTTAAAGGTGGGGGAGGGTTTGGTGCGGGGTCTCGGTGGGGGATGGGTGGGTAGGATGGGTTAAAGGTGGGGGAGGGTTTGGTGCGGGGTCTCGGTGGGGGATGAGTGGGTGGGGGAGGGTTTGGTGGGGAGTCTCAGTGGGGGATGGATGGTGGGAAGCGTTAAAGGTGGGGGAGGGTTTGGTGGGGTTTCTCGGTGGGGGATGAGTGGGTGGGGGAGGGTTTGGTGGGGAGTCTCAGTGGGGGATGGATGGTGGGAAGGGTTAAAGGTGGGGGAGGGTTTGGTGGGGGGTCTCGGTGGGGGATGAGTGGGTGGGGGAGGGTTTGGTGGGGAGTCTCAGTGGGGGATGGATGGTGGGAAGGGTTAAAGGTGGGGGAGGGTTTGGTGGGGGGTCTCGGTGGGGGATGAGTGGGTGGGGGAGGGTTTGGTGGGGAGTCTCAGTGGGGGATGGATGGTGGGAAGGGTTAAAGGTGGGGGAGGGTTTGGTGCGGGGTCTCGGTGGGGGATGAGTGGGTGGGGGAGGGTTTGGTGGGGAGTTTCAGTGGGGGATGGATGGTGGGAAGGGTTAAAGGTGGGGGAGGGTTTGGTGGGGGGTCTCGGTGGGGGATGGGTGGGTAGCATGGGTTGAAGGAGGGGGAGGGTTTGGTGGGGGGTCTCGGTGGGGGATGGATGGGTAGGATGGGTTAAAGGTGGGGGAGGGTTTGGTGCGGGATCTCGGTGGGGGATGGGTGGGTAGCATGGGTTAAAGGTGGGGGAGGGTTTGGTGCGGGGTCTCGGTGGGGGATGAGTGGGTGGGGGAGGGTTTGGTGGGGAGTCTCAGTGGGGGATGGATGGTGGGAAGGGTTAAAGGTGGGGGAGGGTTTGGTGGGGGTCTCGGTGGGGGATGGGTGGGTAGCATGGGTTGAAGGTGGGGAGGTTTGGTGGGGGGTCTCGGTGGGGGATGGGTGGGTAGGATGCGTTGAAGGCGAGTGGGGGGACGAAGGCTGGTGGGTAGGAGGGGGGGTGGGGGGGCATCACCGACAGGATACTCAGGGAAGAACCTGCGAAATCATCAAAGGAAGGTCTGAAGTCGTCAGCTGGGGTTATTGAAGTTTGGGGTGGGAATGGGCGGGGTGTGGACGGGGCGTGGGCTGGGCGTGGGCGGGGTGAGGAGGCGGGGGGGGGGGGGGCGACAGACAGCTGGAGTCGCCGCTACTCCTAACCTTGATTAGTTATCGAGAACGTCTCTGTTCGAGCGAACCTGGAATATTCAATTCCCCTGCAGTACAAAGGGCGATGGGTGCCACTGAACCTATCTCTACAATACGTGGCTTAGAACTGGGGACTATCCATCAATACCCACAATGCATCCTACTGAAGTCGGATCGGCTTCCGGTGTCGTTAACTCATGCTGTAACCCGAAACCTTGAATATACATTACATAACGTGACGAAAGCTGTCATTTTCCTCGTTAATTTCTGAGCAGTCAGTGTCATGTCATCCCCTCCACGTTCTACAGGAACAACGATGTCCCTTTACCCACCCGCCCCTTCCCCCAGCGCCGCCCTTCCCCCAGCGCCCCTCTCCCACTCCACTCCACCGTAGACAGCCATAGAGACCCCGGCCAACCACCCACTGTTCCCCTTGGTACACATGATCAATGAGGCGACAGTAGTGACGCCTACCGTTCCGGACGTTCTATTATTCATGGAGATTGGGCAGATACAGGTTGGGGAGTTCCGCCGGTGGGCATTCGGCAGATGGCGCTGCGAGCGTCGTGCATCATTCAGAAGCTGAAGTTTGAAACTTCCCTGATCCATCACGGACAGTCATTAAGGGACGGTCACGTGACCTACCTTACGGTGACCCGAAATTCACGCCCCCAACTCGATTATTACTATAATATGCTATGTATATTTATACTATGTATAATTAACAACCCGCACAAACGGAAGACATCCTGCCGCAGTATTTGGTGTCAGTCTGTGGCCCGATTTGACTACAATATCACCACCCTTGGCAGAGCGGAGCATCCTCTTCGGGCAAGTCTGGCTATTCTCATCATAAAGGCGGGTACAGTGTAATTATTCTCGATAAAGAGCGGAGTCCTCTGCGTAACGTCATTGATTGCCAGTAAGCTAGGCTATTCCATTTCGCTTTCCCTTTAACATTCCTTTCTTTGGCCGAGACCAATAACAGTAATTGATAAAGTTCATCTTTTCTCGCATGCCTTAAACCCTGCTCATACAGCAATTTATCAGTTGCATGATATTCGAAAATATTTGGTAAAACGTTCTGGACACATGGTTCTGGCGGTGTAAATGTTAACTCGATAAGATATAGATATGTGCCATCACATGTTAGGGGGTGAAGCACTGCCACGGTGTGCGCATCTTGATGATATAGTATACAAGAAAGCCATACTTTTCCATATGGAAAGCATCAATTTGGCCAAAAACAAGGGCATTACAACATGTCCGTTTTGTTTTAGCGCAGACAATATATGGGTATTTATATACTAAGAATATCAGTATATATTTCCAGTCAAAAGAATTTTTTAAGTTAAAGATATCGCAGTATGAGTAATTTAATGATCATGAGATAACTGCAACAAGCGCGTGCCATGTCATAAGTATAATACACTTCCGGAGCCACTCAGAGACACAAGCGCCCCACCACGTGTCATAGTAGCTCCTCACAGACGTTCCCATATCTCACCAACACAGTAAACTATCGATATTTGCACGCGCGCCTCCAAAGAAGTGGAATAATGAAATCGTCTTGTGATAAACGAGGTTGTCAGTCCTTTCATCCCGCCAGATGCCAAACAAGAGGAGATGCCACGATGGCGCCTAATATCGGTAATGGAGTTCTAGTTGGCTGGTTGAGTGGAGACGACAGGGATTGGTTCAGAGATAATCAAGACCCCCCCACCTCCCCCTACCTGCCCCTCACAGATGCACGGCGATGATGAATGCGGTCAGCCCGGGGCTATGTACCTGTCTCTGGCAGAATGACACGCGTCATAGCACAGGAACTAATTCTTTGCGCGGAAGGAGGATCGCAGCGTTCTTTGTCGAACACATCCGGCCTATTACTTAATAGCTTTGCAAAACTCTGCGGAGCGTTTTTTGTGCGAGCGATAATGGGGAGAAAAAGCGTCCCATCTTCAAAAGTTCGTGTGTCAGAATTTATGGATAAAAATATGCAATGGGGAAATAACATGACATGTCCACCTACATGCGAGGTTTTTGTAGGGGTAAACGCGGGGGTGAGGGGTGAGGGGTGAGGGGTGAGGACAGATAACACAAATGAGCGAGGGGAGATTTCAAATTTCGAGAATGAGTGAAAAATTAAATACATAGATTCATAACAGAGCGAGGGGCAGATAACTAAATGCTGATGACATAACCGAGAGAGAGCAAGAGGGGGGAGAAAAAGATAAGAGGGCGATAAAGAGGGAGAGGAATGACAGAGAGGAAAGGCGGAGAGGAAAGAGGGAGAGGAAAGAGGGAAAGGAAAGAGGGAGAGGAAAGAGGGAAAGGAAAGAGGGAGAGGAAAGAGGGAGATGAAACAGGGAGAGGAAAGAAGAAAAAAGGTGAGAGATAAAGAGGGAGATGAAAGAGGGATAGCAAAGAGGGAGAGGAAAGAGGGAGAGGCAAGAGGGATAGTAAAGAGGGAGAGGAAAGAGGGAAAGGAAAGAGGGATAGGAAAGAGAGAAAGAGGTAAAAGATAAAGAGGGAGGGGAAAGAGGGAAAGAGGTGAAAGATAAATAGGGAGAGGAAAGAGATAGAGGAGATTTCCAACATAGGAAAGTAAGCGGGGCATGAGAGAGAGTGGATGGAGACAAGCAAGAGAAGAAGAAACTAGATTGAGGAGACAGAGAGGAGGTGAGAACCCGTATAAATAGCGAGAAGCCGCAATGTGCGAGGACTACGTGTCAACATGGTTCAAGGCGGGTCACCTTGAGGTCATGACCCCCTGGCGAGAGGCTTAGGGCGTGAAGGGGCCGCCACGTCACCATTCAGACGTCACGTGCATATCGCTCCGCGCGCTCAACAGGGCAATCATGCCACCAGCGACAGCGGGAGCAGCGAAACATCGATCTCCGTGAGGGAAGCATGATGTCAACAGTACTGATGTTTGCCTCACTACGGTTGGAAGTGCTGCTGCCCTAAATGCCAGATGCCACCATATTGGTGTCAAATATAATTGTGTCCGAAATACCAGTGTCAAAAATCATTGTGTCCAAAATACTGGTGTCTGAAATACTGACGTCAGACATACCAGTGTTCAAAATACTGGTGTCAGAAATACTGATGAAATATTGGTGTCAGAAGCACTGATGAAATATTGGTGTCAGAAATACTGATGAAATATTGGTGTCAGAAATACTTATGAAATATTGGTGTCAGAAATACTGATGAAATACCGGTGTCAGAATTACTGGTGTCAGAAATACTGGTGTCAGAATTACTGGTGTCAGAAATACTGGTGTCAGAGATACTGGTGTCAGAAATACTGGTGTCAGAGATACTGGTGTCAGAAATACTGATGAAATACTGGTGTCAGAAATACTGGAGTCAGAAATACTGATGAAATACTAGTGTTGACATATTGATGTCAGAAATACTGGTGTTTACATATTGGTGTCAGAAATACTTGTGTCGAAGTTTTACTAGCTAGAAAAACAGTGTCACGATTATTAATGTCACATATATAATACGGCTCAAATCTCAAACATTTACTCGCAAAATAGGAAAGATAGGAGAGTGAATAACATGTTATGTTTGTCATCAAAATTGTGTACACATTGGAGTAATTATAAAAATATCCTCCAGAAAGAAGACGAGTGAGTTTCACGGCAACAGCTGCTCGCATAACGTCAGACGTGATGGGCTCTTTAGAAGCTAAGATAAAACTGGTCCAGGGTCTATTGTTATGATAGGGATACGAGCTTGTCACTGTCAGTGAACTGTCCTCCTTGCACCAGAGTGCAATTTATAGAGTAGAATTTATACTATATATAGGTCTAGGTGTATATCTTGCCTGAAGCAGGGATTAAGAAATGCCCCCAACCCTCTCGTGTCCACGTGGCATTGCCAGTTAGTCTACTCCCCCCTGCTCCCTCTACACCCCCTCTCTCTCCCTGTCGCTCTGTCTCTCATCCCCCCTCCTCCCTCTACACCCTCTCTCTCTCCCTGTCGCTCTGTCTCTCATCCCCCCTCCTCCCTCTACACCCTCTCTCTCTCCCTGTCGCTCTGTCTTTTACCCCCCCTGCTCCCTCTACACCCCCTCTCTCTCCCTGTCGCTCTGTCTCTCATCCCACCGCCAGTGTCGCTGCTACTTGGCTAATTACGCGGCACGTATAGATATCTTTACCAAATAAGAACACAAAAGCGTCTGTGTCGGACATAAATAAATAATCAGAGTAAGACTGCTTGAAGCATTGGGCCACGGCCTCCGGGGGGAGGCAAACCGCCGCCCATCGTCTGCCTTCATTCACCGTGTCCTTGCCAGCACCGCACACCGTGAAAGGCATTAGAAAGCAATACGCAAGTTCACTAGCCATGTCATTAAGCGCTTTTGATGCCAAACCATACACCGCAGTAGACTGGCCAGACCTCTTCCCTCTGCCTATCGAGATCCCCAGCCTCCTTGTCTTCCCCTTGTCTTCCCGTCCCCGCCCAGTGGACCGCCTTACCCAGCCTCCTTGTCTTCCCCTTGTCTTCCCGTCCCCGCCCAGTGGACCGCCTTACCCAGCCTCCTGGTGCCTTCGTCGTAAGCATTAATTCAATTTGTCCCCCCGTCAGCTTTCGGCTGGAGTCGGTAATCCGTTCGGGATGAATACGAGGCGCGGCGGACTGAGAGCCCCCCCCACCTCCCACACTCCCCTACCTACCCCTTCTGTCACCCCCCCCCCATCCCTCACCATCCAACCAACGCATCTCAGCAAGTTACTCCTTCCCTCACTCCCCCACCCCGCCCCCCTCGATATCTTCCACTGAGAGAAGTGTACCAGCCTTGGCGAGCCGAGAAAGCTGCACGGAGTAAACCACTTGTCATCAATGGTCTTAAGGTATCGCTTTAGTAAGACGTTCCGGAAGAGGTTTGATGCCAGTTCGCGGTGCCACGGTGGCGCTGCGTGTGTGTCGTCATATCGCGGTGCCACGGTGGCGCTGCGTGTGTGTCGTCATATCGCAGTGCCGCTCAGATTACACTTTCCGCTAGGGGGCACACAGCTCAGATCACACTTTCCGCTAGGGGGCGCATAGCTCAGATTGCGCCTCCCGCTAGAGGGCGCACAGCTCAGATTACACTTTTCGCATCGAATGTACAGCTCAGATTACACGTTCCGCTAGGGGGCGCATAGCTCAGATTACTCTTTCCGCTAGAGGGCGTACAACTAAGATTACACTTTCCACATCGGGTGTACAGCTCAGGTTACACTTTCCGTATCGGGTGTACAGCTCAGACTAAACATTCCGCTAGTCGCGCACAGCTCAGATTACACTTTCCGCTAGGGGCGCAGAGCTTAGATTACACTTTTCGCTAGGGGGCGTACAGCTCAGATTACACTTTCCGCTAGGGGACGCACAGCTCAGATTACACTTTCCGCTAGGGGGCACACAGCTCAGATTAAACTTTCCGCTAAGGGACGCACAACTCAAATTACACTTTCCGCATCTGGGGCACAGCTCAGATTACACCTTCCGCATCGAGTGTACGGCTCAGATTACACTTTCCACTATGGGGCGCACAACTCAGATTACACTTTCCACATAGGTTGTACATCTCAGTTTACACTTTCCGTATCGGGTGTACAGCTCAGACTAAACATTCCGCTAGTCGTGCACAGCTCAGATTACACTTTTCGCTAGGGGCGCAGAGCTCAGATTACTCTTCCCGCTAGGGGGCACACAGCTCAGATTACACTTTACGCTAGGGAGCGCACAGCTTAGATTACATTTTCCGCTAGGGGCGCACAGCTCAGATTACAATTTCCGCTAGGGGCGCACAGCTCAGATTATACTTTTCGCTAGGGGGCGTACAGCTCAGATTACACTTTCCGCTAGGGAGCGCACAGCTCAGATTACACTTTCCGCTAGGGGGCACACAGCTCAGATTACACTTTCCGCTAAGGGACGCACAACTCAAATTACACTTTCCGTATCTGGGGCACAGCTCAGATTACACTGTCCGCTAGGGGCGCACAGCTCAGATTACACTTTCCGCTAGGGGGCACACAGCTCAGATTACACCTCCTACCAGGGGGCGTATTGCTAAGATTACACCTTCCGCCAGGGGGCGCACATGCTCTCGACACATGTCTCCTTCCGATATCTCTTTCCAATTGGGGGCGGCAATGGGTATAATGGTTAAAGCATTAAGCGCATTGGGTGCTCGAACCCGCCCGATGAAACGGCTGGTGCCCTGTGTCTGCTGATCAGGCATCCAGTTAATCCCCGCCAATCCACTTAGCGACTGGTGGTGCTGGTGGGGGGGGGGGCGAGCGGGGGGGGGGGGCTACATCTTGTGGCGGGGTGAAGGTGACGGGGTGTTTACCAGGAGGGTCTCAGGGCCCTGTTTACGCGGAGAGAGCCCCCTGCACTCTAGGCCAGGCCGCGCGTAGTGAACCACACAGCAGAGGGGGGCACACCCGGAATTAATCAAAGTCACATTATCAACCGAGCCTGTCACACTTTTTGCGCTGGGAGGGCTTGACCTCCACGTGGCCTCCACATGGCCTCCACATGGCCTCCAAGTGGCCTCCACGTGGCCTCCATATGGCCTTTATGTGGCCTCCACGTGGCCTCTACATGGCTTTCACGTGATCTTCACGTGATCTTCACGTGGCATCCACGTGGTTACACGTGGCGTGGCCAGCCCCCCGTTGTCCCAGACGTCGCCATGGCAATGAGAATCAATGGCGCAGGAGGGGCCCCCCACCAGATATACCACCATCTGTCCAATATCGGGAGAAAGTTATGGGATTCTAGAGATATTTCTCGGGAACCGTGTCCAACAGAGATGTGGGGCCGGATTGGGGGTCTCTGGGTGGGGTTTTGGATTGGGGGTCTCAAGGTGGGGAGTCGGATTGGAGGTCTCTGGGTGGTGGTTCGGATTGGGGATCTGTGGGTGGGGGAGTCGGATTGGGGGTCTCTGGGTGGTGGTTCGGATTGGGGATCTGTGGGTGGGGCAGTCGGATTGGGGGTCTCTGGGTGGTGGTTCGGATTGGGGATCTGTGGGTGGGGGAGTCGGATTGGGGGTCTCTGGGTGGTGGTTCGGATTGGGGGTCTCAAGGTGGGGAGTCGGATTGGGGGTCTCTGGGTGGTGGTTCGGATTGGGGATCTGTGGGTGGGGGAGTCGGATTGGGGGTTTCTGGGTGGGGGTTCGGATTGGGGGTCTCAAGGTGGGGAGTCGGATTGGGGGTCTCTGGGTGGTGGTTCGGATTGGGGATCTGTGGGTGGGGGAGTCGGATTGGGGGTGTCTGGATGGGGGTGTCGGATTGGGGGTGTCTGGGTGGAGGTCTCTAGGTGGGATGCTCTGGGTAGAGCTGTTTCTGGTTGCGACAGCGCGGAAAAGGAGGGGCGCTTTTCTCAAAAAGGGATGTGGGGATGGGATATTCGGGAAAAGGGGTGGGGGAAGGGGTTTTACTCGGAAGGGGTGAGGGAAGGGGTTCTCTCGGAAGGGGTGGGGGAAGGGGTTCTCTCGGAAGGGGTGGGGGAAGGGGTTCTCTCGGAAGAAGTGGGGGAAGGGGTTCTCTCGGAAGGGGTGGGGGAAGGGGTTCTCTCGGAAGGGGTGGGGAAAGGGGTTCTCTCGGAAGGGGTGGGGGAAGGGGTTTTTCTCGGTAGGGGTGGGGGAAGGGGTTCTCTTGGAAGGGGTGGGGGAAGGGGTTCTCTCGGAAGGGGTGGGGGAAGGGGTTCTCTCGGAAGAAGTGGGGGAAGGGGTTCTCTCGGAAGGGGTGGGGGAAGGGGTTCTCTCGGAAGGGGTGGGGAAAGGGGTTCTCTCGGAAGGGGTGGGGGAAGGGGTTTTCTCGGTAGGGGTGGGGGAAGGGGTTCTCTTGGAAGGGGTGGGGGAAGGGGTTCTCTCGGAAGGGGTGGGGAAAGGGGTTCTCTCGGAAGGGGTGGGGGAAGGGGTTCTCTCGGAAAGGGGTGGGGGAGGGGATTCTCTCGGAAGGGGTGGAGGAAGGGGTTCTCTCGGAAGGGGTGTGGGAAGGGGTTCTCTCGGAGGGGGTGGAGGAAGGGGTTCTCTCGGAAGGAGTGGGGGAAGGGGTGGGGGAAGGGGTTCTCTCGGAAGGGGTGGGGGAAGGGGTTCTCTCGGAAGGGGTGGGGAAAGGGGTTCTCTCGGAAGGGGTGGGGGAAGGGGTTCTCTTGGAAGGGGTGGGGAAAGGGGTTCTCTCAGAAGGGGGGGGGGGGTTCTCTCGGAAGGGGTGGGGGGAGGGGTTCTCTCGGAAGGGTGGGGAAAGGGGTTCTCTCGGAAGGGGTGGCGGAAGGGGTTCTCTCGGGAGGGGTGGGGAAAGGGGTTCTCTCGGAAGGGGTGGGGGAAGGGTTCTCTCGGAAGGGGTGGGGAAAGGGGTTCTCTCGGAAGGGGTGGGGGAAGGGGTTCTCTTGGAAGGGGTGTGGGAAGGGGTTCTCTCGGAAGGGGTGGGGGAAGGGATTCTCTCGGAAGGGGTGGAGGAAGGGGTTCTCTCGGAAGGGGTGGGGAAAGGGGTTCTCTCGGAAGGGGTGGGGGAAGGGGTTTTCTCGGAAGGGGTGGGGGAAGGGGTTCTCTCGGAAAGGGGTGGGGGAAGGGATTCTCTCGGAAGGGGTGGAGGAAGGGGTTCTCTCGGAAGGGGTGTGGGAAGGGGTTCTCTCGGAAGGGGTGGAGGAAGGGGTTCTCTCGGAAGGAGTGGGGGAAGGGGTGGGGGAAGGGGTTCTCTCGGAAGGGGTGGGGGAAGGGGTTCTCTCGGAAGGGGTGGGGAAAGGGGTTCTCTCGGAAGGGGTGGGGAAGGGGTTCTCTTGGAAGGGGTGGGGAAAGGGGTTCTCTCAGAAGGGGGGGGGTTCTCTCGGAAGGGGTGGGAGGAGGGGTTCTCTCGGAAGGGTGGGGAAAGGGGTTCTCTCGGAAGGGGTGGCGGAAGGGGTTCTCTCGGAAGGGGTGGGGAAAGGGGTTCTCTCGGAAGGGGTGGGGAAGGGTTCTCTCGGAAGGGGTGGGGAAAGGGGTTCTCTCGGAAGGGGTGGGGGAAGGGGTTCTCTTGGAAGGGGTGTGGGAAGGGGTTCTCGCGGAAGGGGTGGGGGAAGGGGTTCTCTCGGAAGGGGTGGGGGATGGGATTCTCTCGGAAGGGGTGGGGGAAGGGGTTCTCTCGGAAGGGGTGGGGGAAGGGGTTCTCTCGGAAGGGGTGGGGGAAGGGATTCTCTCGGAAGGGGTGGAGGAAGGGGTTCTCTCGGAAGGGGTAGGGGAAGGGGTGGGGGAAGGGGTGGGGGAAGGGGTGGGAGAAGGGGTTCTCTCGGAAAGGGGTGGGGGAGGGGGTTCTCTCGGAAGGGGTGGGGGAAGGGATTCTCTCGGAAGGGGTGGAGGAAGGGGTTCTCTCGGAAGGGGTGGGGGAAGGGGTTCTCTCGGAAGGGGTGGGGGAAGGGGTTCTCTCGGAAGAGGTCGGGGAAGGGGTGGGGGAAGAGGTGCTCTCTGAAGGGGTGGGGGAAGGGGTTCTCTCGGAAGAAGTGGGGGAAGGGGTTCTCTCGGAAGGGGTGGGGGAAGGGGTGGGGGAAGGGGTGGGGGAAGGGGTGGGGGAAGGGGTTCTCTCGGAAGGGGTGGGGGAAGGGGTTCTTTCGGAAGGGGTGGAGGAAGGGGTTCTCTCGGAAGGGGTGTGGGAAGGGGTTCTCTCGGAAGGGGTGGGGGAAGGGGTGGGGGAAGGGTTCTCTCAGATGGGGTGGGGGAAGGGATTCTCTCGGAAGGGGTGGAGGAAGGGGTTCTCTCGGAAGGGGTGTGGGAAGGGGTTCTCTCGGAAGGGGTGGGGGAAGGGGTTTTCTCGGAAGGGGTGGGGGAAGGGATTCTCTCGGAAGGGGTGGAGGAAGGGGTTCTCTCGGAAGGGGTGGGGGAAGGGGTTCTCTCGGAGGGGTGGGGAAGGGGTTCTCTCGGAAGGGGTGGGGGAAGGGGTGGGGGAAGGGGTTCTCTCAAAAAGGGGTGGGGCAAGGGGTTCTCTCGGAAGGGGTGGGGGAAGGGGTGGGGGAAGGGGTGGGGGAAGGGGTTCTCTCGGAAGGGGTGGGAGAAGGGGTTCTCTCGGAAGGGGTGGGGGAAGGGGTTCTTTCGGAAGGGGTGGAGGAAGGGGTTCTCTCGGAAGGGGTGTGGGAAGGGGTTCTCTCGGAAGGGGTGGGGGAAGGGGTGGGGGAAGGGTTCTCTCAGATGGGGTGGGGGAAGGGATTCTCTCGGAAGGGGTGGAGGAAGGGGTTCTCTCGGAAGGGGTGTGGGAAGGGGTTCTCTCGGAAGGGGTGGGGGAAGGGGTTTTCTCGGAAGGGGTGGGGG
>OZ025262.1:36074264-36105856 GCA_964019135.1 Arenicola marina | reverse complement strand
TAGCGAGAGCTGGGCCTGGGCTCGAGCCAGGACTGGCTTGCAAGCGACAATTCTCCTTTCTTAAATTAAGTTGTTTTTCGACTTTTCGACCATCAAAATTGCCCAAAGCAGGTTACCCAGCTGACGTTGTTAGTAGTATGCATTGGCTTACTGGGGGGGGGGGGGGTGGGGGGGGGGGGCAGGGCACCATAGTGGCGACATATCAATATGTGCATTAATTAGGTCGGTCTTATTCAGGAAAGAAGGGGTGAATGCCAGTTTTTGAACACAATATAACAAAGAATAAACCAATGTTTATTTAGCAACTTAATTGATCAACTAAGATGTTATCTTATCGTAATTCACACAAATTATATGAATCAACTAATTTAATAATAATCTTGAGAACAATTTAAATTAAATCTGTAGGGGTGTGGAAGGGGCGTCCAGTGTCCAGTCTCCATTTTTCTAAATTCGCAGTGTCATATATCGATTTTTCAAAATTAGCAGTGTCAAATGTCAAAAGCGTCGCTTTTTTCAGTGTCGTTTTTTTTCTTAAATGCCACTATCCGTGTGGATGTTTTTTTTTAAGTCCTCGGTGTCGGAATCTGAGGCTCAATGCCAAACGTCGATTTTTTTAAATATGCCTGTGTCGCGTGTCGCCATTCAACCCTTCCAGATCCTTGGCTATATATGCAGCAACGAGTGGATCTGGCGAATACCGGACAAAAAACGGGGGGCGGGGATTCAGTTGCTATGACATAACAGGCACAATTTCAGCGGACAGTCAGCTCTTTCCAGGAATCTGCTGCTCGCCGATACCTTGACTGTATCACCTGCCTTCACTTTCATGTGACGCATCTTAATTTCATCTTGTCAATCATTTTGTTTGTAACGGTTTTTTTTATCGACAAAAACGTTTTTTTTGGCACCTGAATTTTCCAGAAAACGTTCTTTAAACCGCAGAAAAACGTTTTGAAATACGAGCCTAAAAGTATTACACCTCCGTTTACGTTTTAACGTATTTATATGGTAATAAAAACGTTATGATTTATTATAACCTAATAAGAACCAAAAAAAGTGTTAAAAAGGTTCTAAAAACGTGTTAGCTGGGAAAGACCTGGTGATGTAAATTTCCGAAAACAACGCACCGAAACGTTTACGTTTACTGTTTCCGCCCGCATGGAGCTATCTGTTTGAATATTCATAAGAAACTGCATAATGACGGAACCGGAAGCGCCAACCGGGTGTGAATTACAAAAACGCGGCACTGAAGGGAGTGACGGACGTTGGTTGATGGTGTCGTGTTGGTGCGATGTGTATCCTTTCAGTGATTCATGCCCAACCCCTATCGTACGATAATGCTCTGCGAGTCCATGGATTTTAATGGATTGAGGTCTTAACGTGGTACTCTAACGCCAAATATTGTTTGGTGTAGGATGCAAACTCAAATGAAAAACATACGTCGGTGTATCCTGTTTAATCTATTGTGTCATTTTAGTGAGGATTGGTGAGGAAACAACACAAACACTTTTAAACTGGAAAATGTAAACTGTCTGGCGAATTGCCACACCTTGTAGATAAAAAGGTAATGGCGACCAATGAAGTTACAATATAACCATTTGTAACCAACCCCCCACTTACGCCCTAATCTACAAAATAACCATTGGTAACCAACCCCCCACTTACACCCTAATCTACAATATAACCATTGGTAACCAACCCCCACTTACGCCCTAATCTACAATATAACCACTTGTAACCAAGCCCCCACTTACACCCTAATCTACAATATAACCATTTGTAACCAAGCCCCCACTTACACCCTAATCTACAATATAACCACTTGTAACCAAGCCCCCACTCACGCCCTAATCTACAATATAACCACTTGTAACCAAGCCCCCACTTACACCCTAATCTACAATATAACCACTTGTAACCAAGCCCCCACTTACGCCCTAATCTACAATATAACCATTTGTAACCAACCCCCCACTTACACCCTAATCTACAATATAACCACTTGTAACCAAGCCCCCACTTACACCCTAATCTACAATATAACCATTTGTAACCAAGCCCCCACTTACGCCCTAATCTACAATATAATCACTTGTAACCAAGCCCCCACTTACACCCTAATCTACAATATAACCACTTGTAACCAAGCCCCCACTTACACCCTAATCTACAATATAATCACTTGTAACCAAGCCCCCACTTACACCCTAATCTACAATATAACCACTTGTAACCAAGCCCCACTTACACCCTAATCTACAATATAACCACTTGTAACCAAGCCCCCACTTAAACCCTAATCTACAATATAACCACTTGTAACCAAGCCCCCACTTACACCCTAATCTACAATATAACCATTTGTAACCAACCCTCCACTTACACCCTAATCTACAATATAACCACTTGTAACCAAGCCCCCACTTACGCCCTAATCTACAATATAACCATTTGTAACCAACCCCTCACTTACACCCTAATCTACAATATAACCACTTGTAACCAAGCCCCCACTTACACCCTAATCTACAATATAACCATTTGTAACCAAGCCCCCACTTACGCCCTAATCTACAATATAACTACTTGTAACCAAGCCCCCACTTACGCCCTAATCTACAATATAACCATTGGTAACCAACCCCCCACTTACACCCTAATCTACAATATAACCACTTGTAACCAAGCCCCCACTTACACCCTAATCTACAATATAACCATTTGTAACCAAGCCCCCACTTACACCCTAATTATAAGCATTATAACATTATAACATTATAGCCTCTACTTTGCAACACCCTTCACCACATGGAAGGGCTGCCAAGCCAACTTCCTCTCCACCCAGGAAGGCACTGAGGGTAAATTAGCCACCAGCCCTAGGAGACAGCCCTAGACCTGTAGACCCGCCCGGACAACCTCATCCCTCACGCCTCTCTCCTCACCTGCACAACACGAACTCGGATTCCGGTTTTTAGTGAAAACACCGAGATGAGGATTATAATAACCTACCTTTATTTGCTGGCCAGCGTTTTTTTTACACTGATGGCAAGTTGTGGTTGTGGGAGTATCCACGGGGCGGCCCGGTGGCCAGTCCCACTCGTCCTGAAGGCTTACGGGCGGCTGCCGCTTTTGATGTCCAATCTCCGGGCTGGCGGCGCTGCAGGACCTAATGCCACTGGGTGGCGCTAGGTGGCGCTAGTGTCGTCTCCACGGCTCAGCCCTACGCGGCCAGCCACCGGTGTCTCCCGCTGCCAGGGGGAGGGGGGGGGGGCGGAGAAGGGGGGGGGGGTAGGAGTGCTGAGTAGGGGTAGCAGGGGTGTTGTCTCCCCTCCCGGGCTGCATGAAGGTGGCATGAAGGGGGGGGGGGGTTGCTCGATCGTGTTCAGGGCTGGAGTGTGCTGCATGTGTCGGTCCGTACCTCTGCTCTTCAGCCCCCCCCCATCCATGCTCTCCCTGTCCCTCCCCCTTCACCACTGGCACCCCCTCCCCCCTCCACACACACACCCAGCCGCTCACACGTCAGCCGGTCTGTCCTGTTCCGTGGATCGCTGACGGCTCAATGCCGCCACCCTAGCGATGTCAACCCCTCACGCGCCCCTCTCGCCCCATCCTGACCCGTCCTGACCCATGGTAACCCCCTTCCCCCCACACCCGCTCTCTCCCTACTGCAGTGGTCAGTTTGGGGATCCCTGGTTGTAGGCTTTAAGATGCTTCAGCAGTAATCGATTACATGAAGAGTGCAGACGAACCCCGCATCCCAACCCCACCCTCCCACACTCACCGCCACCCTCACCTTCACCCCCACCCCCTCCCTCCCCCGAATCTCAACCCCACCCTCAGCCCCACCCTCACCCTCCCCTGAGTCTCACCCTCAACGCCACCCTCACCTCCACCCTGACCCTCACCCCAGTTTCACCCTCACCCCGGTTTCACCCTCACCCTTAGCCTCACCCTCCCCCAACCCTCACCCCCACCATCACCCCTACCATCACACACACCATCACCCCCACCCCTACCCCGCCCCTCACCCCAACCCTGCCCCGAGTGTCACCCTCACCCCCACCCTCACCCTCACCCTCACCCCAGTCTCACCCTCACCCCGGTCCCACGTTCATCCTCACCAGGGGCTTGGCATCGCCCGAGTCTTAACCCCACCCTCACCGTCACCCGAGTTTGAACCCCACCGTCACCCTCACCCGGGTCTCACATCGAGCCCTACCCCAACCGTCACCCGGGTCTCACCCCGAGCCCCACCTCCACCGTCACCCGGGTCTCACCCCGAGCCCCACCGTCACCGTCACCCGGGTCTCACCCCGAGCCCCACCGTCACCGTCACCCGGGTCTCACCCCGAGCCCCACCTCCACTGCCACCCGGGTCTCATCCCGAGCCCCACCGTCACTGTCACCCCGGGTCTCACCCCGAGCCCCACTGTCACCGTCACCCGGGTCTCACCCCGAGCCCCACCGTCACCGTCACCCGGGTCTCACCCCGAGCCCCACCTCCACTGCCACCCGAGTCTCACCCCGAGCCCCACCGTCACTGTCATCCGGGTCTCACCCCGAGCCCCACCTCCACGGTCACGGTCACCCGGGTCACACCCCGAGCCCCACCTCCACTGCCACCCGGGTCTCATCCCGAGCCCCACCGTCACTGTCACCCGGGTCTCACCCCGAGCCCCACTGTCACCGTCACCCGGGTCTCACCCCGAGCCCCACCGTCACCGTCACCCGGGTCTCACCCCGAGCCCCACCTCCACTGCCACCCGGGTCTCACCCCGAGCCCCACCGTCACTGTCATCCGGGTCTCACCCCGAGCCCCACCTCCACGGTCACTGCCACCCGGGTCTCACCCCGAGCCCCACCGTCACTGTCATCCGGGTCTCACCCCGAGCCCCACCTAAACGGTTACGGTCACACGGGTCACACCCCGAGCCCCACCCCCACTGTCATCCGGGTCTCACCCCGAGCCCCACCTCCACCTCACCCGGGTCTCACCCCGAGCCCCACCTCCACCTCACCCGGGTCTCTCCCCGAGCCCCACCTCCACCGTCACCGTCATCCGGGTCTCACCCTGAGCCCCACCTCCACTGTCACCCTCACCCGGGTCTCACCCCGAGGCCCACCGCCACCGTTACCGTCACCCGGGTCTCACCCCGAGCCCCACCTCCACCGTCACCCGGGTCTCACCCCGAGCCCCACCGTCATTGTCATCCGGGTCTCACCCCGCCCCCCCACCTCCACCGTCACCCCGGGTCTCACCCCGCCCCCCACCTCCACCGTCACCCGGGTCTCACCCCGAGCCCCACCGTCACTGTCATCCGGGTCTCTCCCCGAGCCCCACCTCCACCGTCACCGTCATCTGGGTCTCACCCCGAGCCCCACCTCCACCGTCACCGTCACCCGGGTCTCACCCCGAGCCCCACCCCACCGTCACCGTCACCCGGGTCTCACCCCGAGCCCCACCCCACCGTCACCCGGGTCTCACCACGAGCCCCACCCCACCGTCACCGTCACCCGGGTCTCACCCCGAGCCCCACTCCCACTGTCTTCCGGGTCTCACTCCGAGCCCCACCCCACCGTCACCGTCACCGTCACCCGGGTCTCACCCCGAGCCCCACCTCCACCGTCACCGTCACCCGGGTCTCACCCCGAGCCCCACCGTCACCGTCACCCGGGTCTCACCCCGAGCCCCACCCCACCGTCACCGTCACCCGGGTCTCACCCCGAGCCCCACCCCCACTGTTATCCGGGTCTCACCCCGAGCCCCACCCCACCGTCACCGTCACCCGGGTCTCACCACGAGCCCCATTCCCACCCTCACCCGGGTCTCACCCCTAGTCTGGCTCCCACACTGATCATGATATCTCACCCCTAGTTTCGCCACCTAGCGCCACCCAGTGGCATTAGGTCCTGCAGCGCCGCCAGCCCGGAGATTGGACATCATACCGCCATATCGACACCAATACATATATCCGCCCACAATACACTGCGCCAGTTATTTATTCTACTAAAGATATACTACTACCCCCGCCCCCCCACCCCCCCTTCTTCTTCACTTCCCCCCCTCACCACAACTATCAACCTTAACGGCAAATACACCCCTGGATTGGAAACATCCCATAGTCTTTATGGTAATGGCGTTGTCTCCTCGCGTTTCCACCCGCCATAGCCCTGGCGACAGGGCAGCGGGTCCCCGGATGTTACTCCGTCCCGGCATGCACCGCTCCCGTTACCAAGTGCCACGCGCTGGATGTTTGCGATACCAAAGGCTTTCAAATAACTCCGGACCCTTTGTTTTCTCTCCAGCCAAGAGCAGGTCGGGGCTGGATGAAGATAGGGCAAGAAAGGTTCGGGGAGGGGGAGGGGGGGGGGGAGGGGGGGAGTGGGGGGGGGGGGAGTCATACTTGCGTGTAATAATTCATAGCTTTTCAAATCAGGGAAGCATTCATACTTCCATTTACGATGTCTTTTTATAGAACATGCTTTATTTAATTTGCCCCACACCACTAGATATATGGGCTGTTATGCACAACGCCTATATGCCTATGTATGATGGTGTCATAAAGTGAAGTATGTTAACTGACTCAAGAATGTTGAGAGAAGCACGTTGATGGACTCAATGATGTCGATTGAATGGGTTTAATTGGTTCACTGGTGTTAATTGAATGAGTTTAATTGGTTCAATGATGTTATACGAAAGAAGTTTATTGGTTCAATCATGTTAATTAAAGGTTTGAAAGTTATTTATTAATAAATCTGTACTAACCAATGTTTAGTAATTCAATGTCTTCTATGCAGAAAACTGAATGGTCTACACAGAATGTGCCTTGGCGAAGACCGCGATCATGGGGAGCACAGTCCAGGCATCGCATGCCCTTCAGTCTCCTGAGTACCAAGATAATATGAACACACTCCTCGTGACAAGGTAATATGCCAAACAAATTGTATCGATAACGGAAACCTACAAGAAAAAGTCCTAGTTACGTCATCGAATGACGTGATTATCCGTCTCGCTGTTGGGTTTGTTGTTGACCTATCATCATACAGACGGGCGGGGAGCTTGACGAAGCTGGCACCACACGGTGGGTGGGGAGGGTGGGGAGAGCTGGGGGCCCGTATGTATGTCATACAGACGGGAGGGGAGCTTGACGAAGCTGGCACCACACGGTGGGTGGGGAGGGTGGGGAGGGTGGGGAGGGTGGGGAGGGTGGGGAGAGCTGGGGAGGGTGGGGAGGGTGGGGAGGGTGGGGAGGGTGGGGAGAGCTGGGGGCCCGTATGTAATCCTCAAAAGTGTGTAAAATTAACGCTGGGGTGGATTTCAATCAAGCATGTCAAAAACGGGGTTTTTTACCTGCCAATCTCAGCGCGGTTGGACGATAGTGCTGCCACCTACGCGGAGATTATCCCGGAATAGATGTGCGTCATACGTCACGTTTCCTTGGTGATGCGCGATATGCCGTCTGCTCCTTTCTCTGCATGGCGTGCCGTGGTCGTTGTTGTACGCCAGGGACTGGCCACGGGGAGGGGGGAGGGGGTGGAGTGTAGGGAGTTAGGGGGGTACGAGGGGCGTAGAGGGGGTAAGGGGGTAGGTAGGTGAGACATGACCTACCTCTACAAGTTGGGTGGAGTGTAGGGGGTTAGGGGGGTACGAGGGGCGTAGAGGGGGTAAGGGGGTAGGTAGGTGAGACATGACCTACCTCTACAAGTTGGGTGGAGTGTAGGGGGTTAGGGGGGTACGAGGGGCGTAGAGGGGGTAAGGGGGTAGGTAGGTGAGACATGACCTACCTCTACAAGTTGGGTGGAGTGTAGGGGGTTAGGGGGGTACGAGGGGCGTAGAGGGGGTAAGGGGGCAGGTAGGTGAGACATGACCTACCTCTACAAGTTGGACTCTCCGATCACATACTGATGCTCAGGGGCGGATTCTGACTTTAGAGGGTGGGGAGGCTTGAATTTCGTGATTACAGGGCATACTAACAGGGGCGAATCCAGACTTTAGGAGGTGGGGGTGTCAGGGGCGGATCTAGGAATTTGCCAAAGGGGGGGGGGGTTGCTCTATGAAAACTTCCGACCGGGGGAAGGGGGGGGGGGTCCTCGGCCAAGCCGATTTTAACAGTGTATGTTCAGGTTCCCGAGAAACAAGACATTATGTTTGAATACAGAGATACGGTTATATGAGGTGACGAGGAATGGTGGCGACTAAAGAGCTTAGGTACTTGTCTAACCTTGATTCGTTAGCTTGTCTATGACCAGCACGAGTGGAATATGATTTGAGTTAGTTATGCGATTGGGTTAGCCGCGACATTGTGGCGTTGTGGGACTGGCCGCCATCTTGGAAGTCCTCACGATGGACCTGTGTAAAGGTCTGAATGCAGCAAGTGGCACGTGACCACGCGATCGGACCATACCCCGGCGTCCGTCATAGCGAGCCGCACACTCTCACCCCGAGGGTTCCTAGAGGAGCCCTCCTAGCGAGTGGAGTAGGGGGTTATCCCCGGGGACATGGCTACACTCTCCCTTCGTTCTCCCATTGACGCGATATGACAAAAAGTGGTTAAAGCGTCCTGAATATACGACCAACCAACCTAATGAATGGAGGGGCGCCTCCTAGCGCGCCTCCTAGCGAATGGAGGAGCGCTTCCTAGCGAATGAAGGAGCGCCTCCTAGCGAATGGAGCAGCGCCTCCTAGCGAATGGAAAAGCGCATCCTAGCGAGTGGAGGAGCGCCCCCTAGCGAGTGAAGGAGCGCCCCCTAGCGAGTGAAGGAGCGCTCCCTAGCGAATGGAAGATCGCCTCCTAGCGAATGAAGGGGCGCCTCCTAGCGAATAGAGGAGCGCCTCCTTGTGAACGCCTCCGTGTGTACTGACACCACCGTGTGTACAAACACCACCGTGTGTACAGGCACTGTCGTGTGTACAAGCACCCCCGTGTGTACAGGCACCGTCGTGTGTGCAAACACCACCGTGTGCACAAACACCACGGTGTGTACAAACACCACGGTGTGTACAAACACCACGGTGTGTACAAATACCACAGTGTGTACAAACACCGCCGTGTGTACAGACACCACCGTGTGTACAAACACCACCGCGTGTACAAACACCGCCGTGTGTACAGACGCCACCGTGTGTACAAACACCACCGTGTGTACAAACACCACCGTGCATGTGCACAAACACCACCGTGTCTACGAACACCACCGTGTGTACGAACACCGCCGTGTGTACAGACACCACCGTGTGTACAAACATCACAGAGTGTACAGACACCACCGTGTGTACGAACACCGCCGTGTGCACAAACACCACCGTGTCTACGAACACCACAGTGTGTACAAACACCGCGATGCTCAATAGGGCTGATTTGTGTAGTCGCGCTGTTGGCAGATCATCCCCCGACGATCCTCTTCACTGTGACGCTAGGTGGCGCCACCAACGCCTCATCGGAGACAAATGAAGGACGCAAAGAGCGCTTGTTACCGAGAAGTAATGGAAACCCAGAGCAAGTGCCGACAGGACGGGGCCACCGGTGGCTGCCTGTAGTCACAGGCTGTCCAAACAAACGGGGGGAGGAGCCTCTCCTCCAGTTATATATGGACCGCGACCCCTGGCGGTCGCTCTGGAAGCTGTCGACAGCGACCTTTTATGGCCGTGGAGAGGCGAGGACAGGGGCACCAGCCTGTCCCCGCCTCTCGGCCTCCGGTGTCTACTAAATCCCGGACTAACGCTGGGACCCGCGGCGGTGGGACGCGACTAAACACCGACAACGGACAAACACAGGCTCCAGACCATCAGCTCATAAATACCGAAAATGTAATGTATGGCCGTAACTCTAAGCTGGTGATACCATCGCTGAACGCATGTCACAGGGGAGCAGCTGCCTTATGCTGGGGCTGGCCGGGAGGCGCCTGCCTTATGCTGGGGCTGGCCGGGAGGCGCCTGCCTTATGCTGGGGCTGGTCGGGAGGCGGCTGCCTTATGCTGGGCTGGCCGGGAGGCGGCTGCCTTATGCTGGGGCTGGCCTGGAGGCGGCTGCCTTATGCTGGGGCTGGCCGGGAGGCGGCTGCCTTATGCTGGGGCTGGCCGGGAGGCGCCTGCCTTATGCTGGGGCTGGCCGGGAGGCGGCTGCCTTATGCTGGGGCTGGCCGGGAGGCGGCTGCCTTATGCTGGGGCTGGCCGGGAGGCGCCTGCCTTATGCTGGGCTGGCAGGGAGGCGGCTGCCTTATGCTGGGGCTGGCCGGGAGGCGCTTGCCTTATGCTGGGGCTGGCCGGGAGGCGGCTGCCTTATGCTGGGGCTGGCCGGGAGGCGCCTGCCTTATGCTGGGGCTGGCCGGGAGGCGGCTGCCTTATGCTGGGGCTGGCCGGGAGGCGGCTGCCTTATGCTGGGGCTGGCCGGGAGGCGGCTGCCTTAGCTGGGGCTGGCCGGGAGGCGGCTACCTTATGCTGGGGCTGGCCGGGAGGCGGCTGCCTTATGCTGGGGCTGGCCGGGAGGCGGCTGCCTTATGCTGGGGCTGGCCGGGAGGCGGCTACCTTATGCTGGGGCTGGCCGGGAGGCGCCTGCCTTATGCTGGGGCTGGCCGGGAGGCGGCTACCTTATGCTGGGGCTGGCCGGGAGGCGGCTGCCTTATGCTGGGGCTGGCCGGGAGGCGGCTGCCTTATGCTGGGGCTGGCCGGGAGGCGGCTGCCTTATGCTGGGGCTGGTCGGGAGGCGCCTGCCTTATGCTGGGGCTGGCCGGGAGGCGGCTGCCTTATGCTGGGGCTGGCCGGGAGGCGGCTGCCTTATGCTGGGGCTGGCCGGGAGGCGGCTGCCTTATGCTGGGGCTGGCCGGGAGGCGGCTGCCTTATGCTGGGGCTGGCCGGGAGGCGCCTGCCTTATGCTGGGGCTGGCCGGGAGGCGCCTGCCTTATGCTGGGGCTGGCCGGGAGGCGGCTGCCTTATGCTGGGGCTGGTCGGGAGGCGCCTGCCTTATGCTGGGGCTGGCCGGGAGGCGGCTGCCTTATGCTGGGGCTGGCCGGGAGGCGGCTGCCTTATGCTGGGGCTGGCCGGGAGGCGGCTGCCTTATGCTGGGGCTGGCCGGGAGGCGGCTGCCTTATGCTGGGGCTGGCCGGGAGGCGCCTGCCTTATGCTGGGGCTGGCCGGGAGGCGCCTGCCTAATGCTGGGGCTGGCCGGGAGGCGGCTGCCTTATGCTGGGGCTGGCCGGGAGGCGGCTGCCTTATGCTGGGGCTGGCCGGGAGGCGGCTGCTTTATGCTGGGGCTGGTCGAGACGCGGCTGCCTTATGCTGGGCTGGCCGGGAGGCGGATTATGCTGGGGCTGGCCTACGCTGAGTTTCGGTGTTTCAGGCTATTCATACCGCCCACCGACGCATTTGTAAGATTCAATCTGATATGTGACCATATATATTTGAATCCTTTTTTTTTTTTCTTTTTTTTTTTTTCACCATAACAAATCACATTCAGGAAGTCATAATATCACATAAATGGGTGCCACTTGGATCTAAAGGATGACATGTTGTCACTACAGCTGATGCACTGTTCTATCTTAAAATAATACGAAACATTGTTCTAGACACCTTTGAGATTGGGGATTTCATCAAGCCATTTACATCTATATATATATCTCTTTGTGATTAAACAAATATGATTAATTTGTCGCTCATGCGAAGTGTACTTTACACCTAATAAACAGGATTGACGCGTTGGAGTCACAGTTGTCAAGCATTTGTCATTCAACCAATCAAAAATCTTACACCATAAATTTCTTACATAAATACAATCAAAAGGTAAGTGTGGAATGGTTTCAGTCTCTGTATCACAAAAAGAACATTTCTCGGAGTCAATTATTTTACATTTATGCAAAAACTGGTTGGTGACCAATGCTAAATTAAGCAGAAGGTACTGAAAGCTTCTGGTTTTTTCTTCAACAGTACATTGCAATGGTAACTTATAGTACTGGCACCAAGTGGCTTCCTCTATATCAACTTTTAGTGATTGACACCACCGTTCTTCACTTTTTTTGCTGTAGCATATAGACGACCAGAAACTTATAACTGTAATTACATAACCGCGCCGTTCTTGTTATCAAATTTGCCCACTTTCGAGTTACTTTACAAAGTTTTTTACCTGACGTCGTGATTTGGTTTCTCCAGTCTCGCGGTATACAGTGGGTAAGACTGGAGAAGTCCACAAAGTTTATATTTATCTGATATTTCTGGACAAATGTATCCCATCCTAACAGAACTCCATGCATATCGACGACATCATTAATAAAGACAACCCCCTTTTGGATCATTTCGTCTTTCCTACTAATCAGATTTGGGTTTATCATAAAATAAGTGTTCCAAATCGGGTATTCTAAAACATTTATATCTTCAATTTGTGTTCCCAAGAATTTACTCCATGCCTTGAAGACGTCGCCCCAAAAGGGGTTTGATGTCAAGGATAACTCAATAAGAGAAATGGGATCTAAGTCCCAACATAATAATTTATCCCTACAAATAGTTTTACAAAACAATTGCTGCCACGCCCCATCGTTGACCACAAGTCTTCGTATCCAGCTACTTTTAAGCGCAAACATCATGGACTCTATATGGGGGAGATTAATACCCCCTAGATCGACTGTTTGGACCATTTTAGACAGGGCAATTCTAGGTTTCTTTTTATTCCACACGAATTCCCGAATTAGACGATTAAATCTATTCATGTAATATTTACCTGGTATAGGCAGAACAGACAAAAGATGTATTAATTTAGGCACAGCGATGACCTTTACAACAGTACTTCTCCCTCTTAATGACAAATTTCTCCTGCTATACATAGCGAATACGCTTTCAAATTGCGCCAACATGCGTCTGTAATTTATATCAACCATAGCGCTCAGATTAACATTAAACTCTATACCAAGTAAAGTAAACTCTTCAGTCCACGTAAGATTTAGATCGGGACACAGCGTTTGGCGCTCCTTAGCCCTCTTACCTAAACGAACAGCTTTAGTTTTGTCAACATTTACTTTCAAACCCGAACAAAATTTAAACATTTCCAGAACCCTTAGCGCATTTCTAATAGACTCTTCGCTTCCATCAAGCAACATAAAAGTATCATCTGCGTATTGTCCTATTTTAAACTCTTGGTCCAAGATCCGAATACCCTTAATCGATTTGTCGTTTTTGATAAATGTAGCCAGTGGTTCAATACACAAAATAAATAAGTATGGTGACAGTGTATCTCCCTGTCTACAGCCGCGCCCCAATTGAAAAAACTTGGAGAAAATACCATTGTTTATAACACAACTGCAGGCATCCTGATACAATATTTGTATCCATTTTATAAAATGTTCACCCAAACCGTATGTATCTAAGACCTTATGTATATAATTCCAGCTCAATGTATCAAATGCTTTTTCGAAATCTATAAGTAACAAAGTTCCCGTTTTCTCATTTTGGAGCAAGTAGTGCATAATATCAAAAACTAACCTCGTGTTTTCACCAATGTACCGATCTTTTAAAAATCCCTTGAATATATTTGAATCCTATTTCGTCTGCATCACGCTCTTTATTTGCCCAATCATTATGACCTCATCCGAGAAGGTTAAGTAATTTTGTTTTAGTCAGGAACGTAGCTCAACTCTAATGTCCATTATTTTATAGGTCATTTATTATACAATATAAAATAAAGTTATTTTGTTCTTTGTGCTAACACGCCATCAAATGACGTAAGCTGCATGTTAATAACAACAATTAGCAATGACTAGTGCGCACATGATTACTTCAAGTAGCCTAAAGTCCAGCTTGGTGTTGACAACAACGCACTTATCGGTTCCAACCGACCACGAGCGGTGTGACAGTTTACCTGACAGATTCCGGCTTCACTGCACTGCTATCAGTGGTAGACTAGCCGCCCCGCTCCCCTCATACACACAGACACACTTCCCAACCCTCATGTGACGTCACAATCTCGCCAGGTACCGTGATCTCCCGGTACCACCCACTGGCTGCATGTCTTAGGTAGGCGGGGGGTAGCCCGGGGGTAGCCCGTAGGTATCCCTATCGCTGTGGGAGTGTTAGGTAGGCGGGGGGTAGCCCGGGGGTAGCCCGTGGGTATCCCTATCGCTGTGGGAGTGTTAGGTAGGCGGGGGGTAGCCCGGGGGTAGCCCGTAGGTATCCCTATCGCTGTGGGAGTGTTAGGTAGGCGGGGGGTAGCCCGGGGGTAGCCCGTGGGTATCCCTATCGCTGTGGGAGTGTTAGGTAGGCGGGGGGTAGCCCGGGGGTAGCCCGTGGGTATCCCTATCGCTGTGGGAGTGTTAGGTAGGCGGGGGGTAGCCCGGGGGTAGCCCGTAGGTATCCCTATCGCTGTGGTAGTGTTAGGTAGGAGGGGGGTAGCCCGGGGGTAGCCCGTAGGTATCCCTATCGCTGTGGGAGTGTTAGGTAGGCGGGGGGTAGCCCGGGGGTAGCCCGTAGGTATCCCTATCGCTGTGGGAGTGTTAGGTAGGCGGGGGGTAGCCCGGGGGTAGCCCGTGGGTATCCCTATCGCTGTGGGAGTGTTAGGTAGGCGGGGGGTAGCCCGGGGGTAGCCCGTGGGTATCCCTATCGCTGTGGGAGTGTTAGGTAGGCGGGGGGTAGCCCGGGGGTAGCCCGTAGGTATCCCTATCGCTGTGGGAGTGTTAGGTAGGCGGGGGGTAGCCCGGGGGTAGCCCGTAGGTATCCCTATCGCTGTGGGAGTGTTAGGTAGGCGGGGGTTAGCCCGGGGGTAGCCCGTAGGTATCCCTATCGCTGTGGGAGTGTTAGGTAGGCGGGGGGTAGCCCTGGGGTAGCCCGTAGGTATCCCTATCGCTGTGGAAGTATTAGGTAGGCGGGGGGTAGCCCGGGGGTAGCCCGTGGGTATCCCTATCGCTGTGGGAGTGTTAGGTAGGCGCGGGGTAGCCCGGGGGTAGCCCGTAGGTATCCCTATCGCTGTGGGAGTGTTAGGTAGGCGGGGGATAGCCCGGGGGTAGCCCGTAGGTATCCCTATCGCTGTGGGAGTGTTAGGTAGGCGGGGGGTAGCCCTGGGGTAGCCCGTGGGTATCCCTATCGCTGTGGGAGCCTTTAGTGACAAAACGCGACACTCGACACGGTCTCGTGAATACCTGTTGTCGGAGAAGCAATGGAAAAGCCATCATATCTGGCGAACTGGGTGTGGGGTGTGGGGTATGGGGTATGTGGTATGAGGTATGGGATGTGGGGTATGGGGTGTGGGGTATGGGGTATGGGGTATGGGGTGTGGGGTATGGGGTATCGGGTATGGGGTATGGGGTGTGAGGTCTGGGGTGTGGAGTGTGGGGTGTGGGGTGTGGGGTGTGGGGTATGTTGTATGTGGTATGTTGTGTGGGGTGTGGGGTGTGGTATGGGGTCTGGGGTATCGGGTATGGGGTATGGGGTATGGGGTGTGGAGTGTGGGGTGTGGGGTAGAGGGTATGGTGTGTCAGGTGTGGGGTATGGGGCATGGGGTATGTTGTAAGTGGTATGGTGTGTCGGGTGTGGGGTATGGGGTTTGTGGTATGGGGTATGGTGTGTCGGGTGTGAGGTATGGGGCATGGGGTATGTGGTATGGGGTATGGTGTGTCGGGTGTGAGGTATGGGGCATGGGGTATGTGGTATGGGGTATGGTGTGTCGGGTGTGGGGTATGGGGCATGGGTATGTGGTATGGGGTATGGTGTGTCGGGTGTGGGGTATGGGGCATGGGGTATGTGGTATGGGGTATGGTGTGTTGGGTATGGTGTGTCGGGTGTGGGGTATGGGGCATGGGGTATGGGGCATAGGGTATGTGGTATGGGGTATGGTGTGTCGGGTGTGGGGTATGGGGCATGGGCATGTGGTATGGGATATGGTGTGTCGGGTGTGGGGTATGGGGCATGGGTATGTGGTATGGGGTATGGTGTGTCGGGTGTGGGGTATGAGGTATGGGGTATGTGGTATGGGGTATGGTGTGTCGGGTGAGGGGTATGGGGCATGGGTATGCGGCATGGGGTATGGTGTGCCGGGTGTGGGGTATGGGGCATGGGGTATGTGGTATTGGGTATGGTGTGTCGGGTGTGGGGTATGGAGTATGGGGTATGTGGTATTGGGTATGGTGGGGTATGGGGCATGGGTATGTGGTATGTGATATGGTGTGTCGGGTGTGGGGTATGGGGTATGTGGTATGGGGTATGGTATGTCGGGTGTGGGGTATGGGGTATGGGGTATGTGGTATGAGGTATGGTGGGGTATGGGGCGCGGGGTATGGGGTATGGTGGGGTATGGGGCATGGGGTATGTGGTATGGGGTATGGTGGGGTATGGGGCATGGGGTATGTGGTATGGGGTATGGTGTGTCGGGTGTGGGGTATGGGGTATGTGGTATGGGGTATGATGTGTCGGGTGTGTGGTGTGTGGGGTATGGAGTATGGGGTATGTGGTATGGGGTATGGTGTGCCGGGTGTGGGGTATGGGGTATGTGGTATGGGGTATGGTGTGTCGGGTATGGGGTATGGGGTATGGGGTATGTGGTATGGGGTATGGTGTTTCGGGTGTGGGGTATGGGGTATGGGGTATGGTGTGTCGGGTGTGGGGTATGGGGCATGGGTATGTGGTATGGGGTATGGTGTGTCGGGTGTGGGGGATGGGGTATGAGGTATGTGGTATGGGGTATGGTGTGTCGGGTGTGGGGTATGGGGCATGGGGTATGTGGTATGGGGTATGGTGTGTCGGGTGTGGGGTTTGGGGTGTGGGGTATGTGGTATGGGGTATGGTATGTCGGGTGTGGGGTATGGGGCATGGGGTATGTGGTATGTGGTATGGTATGTCGGGTGTGAGGTATGGGGCATGGGGTATGTGGTATGGGGTATGGTGTGTCGGGTGTGGGGTATGGGGCATGGGGTATGTGGTATGGGCTATGGTGTGTTTGGGTAGGGGTTGTCGGGTGTGGGGTATGGGGCATGGGGTATGGGGCATGGGGTATGTGGTATGGGGTATGGTGTGTCGGGTGTGGGGTATGGGGCATGGGCATGTGGTATGGGGTATGGTGTGTCGGGTGTGGGCTATGGGGCATGGGTATGTGGTATGGGGTATGGTGTGTCGGGTGTGGGGTATGGGGCATGGGTATGTGGTATGGGGTATGGTGTGTCGGGTGTGGGGCATGGGGCATGGGTATGTGGTATGGGGTATGGTGTGTCGGGTGTGGGGTATGAGGTATGGGGTATGTGGTATGGGGTATGGTGTGTCGGGTGTGGGGTATGGGGCATAGGTAGGTGGCATGAGGTATGGTGTGCCGGGTGTAGGGTATGGGGCATGGGGTATGTGGTATTGGGTATGGTGTGTCGGGTGTGGGGTATGGGGTATGGGGTATGTGGTATTGGGTATGGTGGGGTATGGGGCATGGGTATGTGGTATGGGGTATGGTGTGTCGGGTGTGGGGTGTGGGGCATGGGGTATGTGGTATGGGGTATGGTGTGTCGGGTGTGGGGTATGGGGTATGGGGTATGTGGTATGGGGTATGTTGGGGTATGGGGCATGGGGTATGGGATATGGTGGGGTATGGGGCATGGGGTATGTGGTATGGGGTATGGTGTGTCGGGTGTGAGGTATGGGGTATGGGGTATGGGGTATGGTGTTTGGGGTGTGGTGCATGGGGTATGTGGTATGGGGTATGGTGTGCCGGGTGTGGGGTATGGGGTATGGGGTATGTGGTATGGGGTATGGTGTGTCGGGTGTGGAGTATGGGGTATGGGATTTGTGGTATGGGGTATGGTTTGTCGGGTATGGGGTATGGGGCATGGGGTATGTGGTATGGGGTATAGTGTTTCGGGTGTGGGGTATGGGGTATGGGGTATGTGGTATTGGGTATGGTGTGTCGGGTGTGGGGTATGGGGCATGGGTATGTGGCATGGAGTATGGTGTGTCGGGTGTGGGGTATGGGGTATAAGGTATGTGGCATGGGGTATGGTGTGTCGGGTGTGGGGTATGGGGCATGGGGTATGCGGTATGGGGTATGGTGTATCGGGTGTGGGGTATGGGGCATGGGGTATGGGGTATGGTGTGTCGGGTGTGGGGTATGGGGTATGGGGTATGTGGTATGGGGTAAGGTGGGGTATGGGGCATGGGGTATATGGTATGAGGTATGGTGTGTCGGGTGTGTGGTGTGTGGGGTATGGGGTGTGGGGTATGGGGTATGGGGTATGGTGTGTCGGGTGTGGGGTATGGGGTATGGGGTATGGTGTGTCGGGTGTGTGGTATGGGGCATAAGGTATGTGGCATGGGGTATGGTGTGTCGGGTGTGGGGTATGGGGCATGGGGTATGCGGTATGGGGTATGGTGTGTCGGGTGTGGGGTATGGGGCATGGGGTATGGGGTATGGTGTGTCGGGTGTGGGGTATGGGGTATGTGGTATGGGGTAAGGTGGGGTATGGGGTAAGGTGGGGTATGGGGCATGGGGTATATGGTATGGGGTATGGTGTGTCGGCTGTGTGGTGTGTGGGGTGTGGGGTATGGGGTGTGGGGTATGGGGCATGGGGTATGGTGTGTCGGGTGTGGGGTATGGGGTATGGGGTATGGTGTGTCGGGTGTGTGGTATGGGGCATGGGGTATGTGGCATGGGGTATGGTGTCTCGGGTGTGGGGTATGGAGTATGGGGTATGTGATATGGGGTATGGTGTGTCGGGTGTGGGGTATGGGGCATGGGGTAAGTGGTATGGGGTATGGTGTGTCGGGTGTGGGGTATGGGGTATGTGGTATAGGGTATCGTATGCCGGGTGTGGGGTATGGGGTATGGTGTGTTGGGTGTGGGGTATGGGGTATTGGGTATGTGGTATGGGGTATGGGATATGCGGTATGGGGTATGGTGTGTCGGGTGTGGGGTATGGGGTATGGGGTATGTGGTATGTGTTATGGTGTGTCGGGTGTGGGGTATGGGGTATGGGGTATGTGGTATGGGGTATGGTGTGTGGGGTATGGGGTATGTGGTATGGGGTATGGTGTGTCGGGTGTGTGGTATGGGGTATGGGGTATGGGGTATGTGGTATGGGGTATGGTGTGTCGGGTGTGGGGTATGGGGCATGGGGTATGTGGTATGGGGTATGGTGTGTCGGGTGTGGGGTATGGGGTATGTGGTATAGGGTATCGTATGCCGGGTGTGGGGTATGGGGTATGGTGTGTTGGGTGTGGGGTATGGGGTATTGGGTATGTGGTATGGGGTATGGGATATGCGGTATGGGGTATGGTGTGTCGGGTGTGGGGTATGGGGTATGGGGTATGTGGTATGTGTTATGGTGTGTCGGGTGTGGGGTATGGGGTATGGGGTATGTGGTATGGGGTATGGTGTGTGGGGTATGGGGTATGTGGTATGGGGTATGGTGTGTCGGGTGTGTGGTATGGGGTATGGGGTATGGGGTATGTGGTATGGGGTATGGTGTGTCGGGTGTGGGGTATGGGGCATGGGGTATGTGGTATGGGGTATGGTGTGCCGGGTGTGGAGTATGGGGTATGTGGTATTGGGTATGGTGTGTCGGGTGTGGGGTATGGGGTATGGGGTATGTGGTATTGGGTATGGTGGGGTATGGGGCATGGGTATGTGGTATGGTGTGTCGGGTGTGAGGTATGGGGCATGGGGTAGGTGGTATGGGGTATGGTGTCTCGGGTGTGGGGTATGGAGTATGTGGTATGGGGTATGGTGTGTTGGGTGTGGGGTATGGGGTATGGGGTATGTGGTATGGGGTATGGGATATGCGGTATGGGGTATGGTGTGTCGGGTGTGGGGTATGGAGTATGGGGTATGTGGTATGGGTTATGGTGTGTCGGGTGTGGGGTATGGGGTATGTGGTATGGGGTATGGTGTGTGGGGTATGGGGTATGTGGTATGGGGTATGGTGTGTCGGGTGTGTGGTATGGGGTATGGGGTATGGGGTATGTGGTATGGGGTATGGTGTGTCGGGTGTGGGGTATGGGGTATGTGGTGTGGGGTATGGTGTGTCGGGTGTGGGGTATGGGGCATGGGTATGTGGTATGGGGTATGGTGTGCCGGGTGTGGGGTATGGGGCATGGGGTATGTGGTATTGGGTATGGTGTGTCGGGTGTGGGGTATGGGGTATGGGGTATGGGGTATGGGGTATGTGGTAGTGGGTATGTTGGGGTATGGGGCATGGGTATGTGGTATGTGGTATGGTGTGTCGGGTGTGGGGTATGGGGTATGGGGTATGTGGTATGGGGTATGGTGTGTCGGGTGTGGGGTATGGGGCATGGGGTATGTGGTATGGGGTATGGTGTGTCGGATGTGGGGTATGGGGTATGGGGTATGTGGTATGGGGTGTGGTGGGGTATGGGGCATGGGGTATGGGGTATGGTGGGGTATGGGGCATGGGGTATGTGGTATGGGGTATGGTGTGTCGGGTGTGTGGTGTGTGGGGTATGGGGTGTGGGGTATGGGGTATGGGGTATGGTGTGTGGGGTGTGGGGTATGGGGTATGTGGTATGGGGTATGGTGTGCCGGGTGTTGGGTATGGGTCATGGGGTATGTGGTATGGGGTATGGTGTGTCGGGTGTGGGGTATGGGGTATGGGGTATGTGGTATGGGGTATGGTGTGTCGGGTGTGGGGTATGGGGCATGGGGTATGTGGTATGGGGTATGGTGTGTCGGATGTGGGGTATGGGGTATGGGGTATGTGGTATGGGGTGTGGTGGGGTATGGGGCATGGGGTATGGGGTATGGTGGGGTATGGGGCATGGGGTATGTGGTATGGGGTATGGTGTGTCGGGTGTGTGGTGTGTGGGGTATGGGTGTGGGGTATGGGGTATGGGGTATGGTGTGTGGGGTGTGGGTATGGGGTATGTGGTATGGGGTATGGTGTGCCGGGTGTGGGGTATGGGTCATGGGGTATGTGGTATGGGGTATGGTGTGTCGGGTGTGGGGTATGGGTATGGGGTATGTGGTATGGGGTATGGTGTTTCGGGTATGAGGTATGGGGCATGGGTATGTGGTATGGGGTATGGTGTGTCGGGTGTGGGGTATGGGGTATGGGGTATGTGGTATGGGGTATGGTGTGTCGGGTGTGGGGTATGGGGCATGGGTATGTGGTATGGGGTATGGTGTGTCGGGTGTGGGGTATGGGGTATGAGGTGTGTGGTATGGGGTATGGTGTGTCGGGTGTGGGGTATGGGGCATGGGGTATGCGGTATGGGGTATGGTGTGTGGGGTGTGGGGTATGGGGCATGGGGTATGGGGTATGGGTATGGTGTGTCGGGTGTGGGGTATGGGGTATGGGGTATGTGGTATGGGGTAAGGTGGGGTATGGGGCATGGGGTATGTGGTATGGGGTATTGTGTGTCGGGTGTGGGGTATGGGGTATGGGTATGTGGTATAGGGTATGGTGTGTCGAGTGTGTGGTGTGTGGAGGGTGTAGCCGTCGGGTGTGTGGTGGGTGGTGTGTGAGGTGTGGGTGTGAGGGCAGATAGGGGCGGGGGCAAGTGATGGCTCCTGATGGAGGCCGGGTGGGAGAGGGCATGGGGTGTGAGGGCAGAAGGGGCGAGGGCAAGTGATGGCTCCTGATGGAGGCCGGGTGGTAGTGGGGGAGGGGTGTAACGGCCTCGTTCCCATCCTGGATGTAGCCCCCGGTCAAGCAGCCTTGCCTTGCTGCATAACGTAGGTCAGGGACCCGGGATAAGTCCGGTATAATTGTCCCATTCTTTGTCACACTCAGCCACACAACCTTCATGAGAAACGTTAGAGACATTGGAATTCCTAGGCGACGACTGACAGCAGCAGCAGCAGCTGCTGTCAGTCTGTCTGCTCGGAGTGTACGCACACCCGGCCAGCTGGGCCGCGGACTTATCGAGGGAAAGCCGTAAAGATACGAGTAACCACTGTAGGCGGTGGCCAGTGGGAGCAGTAGGTGATACACCTAAAGGATTCATTAATGGAGGCACCCAAGCCATCTGACACACACACCAAACCAGAATGCATGCATGCTTGTATGCACGTGTCTTCGTAGTTTTCTTTTAGCATTTCAACCAAATGATTTGTTTTATCGCTTTAATTTTGACGGGAAATGTTCTCATACCGTTGGCCCAATGACTAATATTTGTCTTGGTAGACAGACAACCATCAGACCGCAGTAAAATAACACAATACATCAACATAGCTCTGATGGACTGCTGTACCACTGCCCAGTTACTGTTTGCACTTCATCGTACTTCATCAGAAATAAACTTGTCAACAATGGCATTGTTAGCAGTAATAGAGCTCTGGAACGGGCAATTTGGATGCCAATGTCGGTTGTCGATTTCTCCAAAATGGCAGTCGCTTGTTGCTATTTACCCCTTCCAGACCCCTCGTAATGTGTGGCAGAGCCTAGCGACCTCTGCCGTTAGATTGCTCATCTCATGACCTTTAAGTATTGTAACGCCTACAACAGGTCTTAAAATCTGACCCGTCATCCCAGATATGTGACCTACAGCAACAGACGTCGGCCATGTTTGTGTCGGCCATGTTTGTGCCGCTCGTTGTGTTCTCGCTGTGTTGACTAGGTGGCGGGGATGCTTTCTTGTTGTTTGACCATGCCTCCAGCAGTGATGAAAGGACTTCATCGTCCCCAACAAGCAAGGAGAAAAACAACAAGATTCTTTTGGATCACACGGACCGCCAGCAGCCACAAGACACAGCCTCGCTGTCATGTTCATAGGGCCGCCGACCCATCCCTCCCCGACTCACACGCCCCACCCCATCCCATCCCTCCCCGACTCCCCCCCCCCACCCCCTCATTCATCATACAACATCATACGCCCTGATGCCTTATGGGTAAAATGACAATGGCGAAGACGTTCTTTGTTACAAAACAGACCTCGTTTTGCCGGTACACCTCGTGGGATCACTGCTCGCCATGTGTTGGTACATGGTACATACAGACTATGCAACTATTGAGGAATTCCTTAGGAGTAGCCTAATAGGGCAGTTATGTATAGGCAATAATGCGCCTGCCACGGTGGAAAGGAAAGACGGACGCTATCGAGGAACACATGTTATGAAAGTTACTGGGTGACTGGGTGTGGTCGACATGTACTAGCGGTGGAGCAAAATTTGAAATGTATTAAGTATTGGCTACGAATATTAAAGATGCCCACAAGCAGATATACTAGATCTTGCTACGATATGCTGAAGGATTTTGACGAACACGGAAAACTGACGTGGGCCTCTACCGTAAGACAATTGTTGAGGACAAATGGATATGGGGTGGTATGGCTGCAGCAATCAGTCGGAGATGAAACTCGATTCCTCACTCAATATAAACAAACTCTAAAAGACAGTGCTTTTCAAAACTGGTGCTCATCAGTCTCCTCAAGTAGTAAACTAAGTACATATCAAACCTTTAAATCAACTTTGTCACCTGAACTGTACTTAGATGTGTTAAATGTAGTTAAGTATAGATCGGCGCAGGCAATGTTCAGGTGTTCGGCTCACAGATATGCAATTGAGTCTGGTCGATATGAAAATGTTCCTAGGGAGATGCGTCTTTGTAAATACTGCGCGAGTCGAGGTTTACATTCCATAGAAGATGAATTTCATGTTATTTGTCAATGCCCATTGTATGATAAGTTAAGACAATCATATATAGATGTAACTTACGGATCGAATAACTCTTCACAACTTTTTGTAAAATTAATGAAATCCCACAATAAGCAAGTAATACTGAACTTATCTATTTATTTATTCAAGGCAGAGATATTGCACCAAACAAACGTTGAAATTTAACCTGTATATATCCTGTTGCACCGTATTAATTATGTTATACCATGTATGTACTATGGGCCTGATGGCCTTTTATACTAAATAAACTTACTTACTTACTTACTTACTGGGTGACTGCGCCGGAGATGACTAGGTGGCGCACTCAGCCACTAGGTGGCGCACTAAGCCACTAGGTCGTGTACTCAGCCACTGGGTAGCGTACTCAGCCACTAGGTGGCGCACTCAGCCACTAGGTGGTGCACTAAGCCATTGGGTAGCGTACTCAGCCACTGGGTGGCGCACTCAGCCACTAGGAGGCACACCCAGCTAGATGGCACACTCAGCCACTAGGTGGCGCACTAAGCCACTAGGTCGTGTACTCAGCCACTGGGTAGCGTACTCAGCCACTAGGTGGCGCACTCAGCCACTAGGTGGTGCACTAAGCCACTAGGTCGTGTACTCAGCCATTGGGTAGCGTACTCAGCCACTGGGTGGCGCACTCAGCCACTAGGAGGCACACCCAGCTAGATGGCACACTCAGCCAATAGGTGGCGCACTCAGCCACTAGGTGGCGCACTCAGCCACTAGGTGGCACACTAAGCCACTAGGTGGCACACTAAGCCACTAGGTGGCACACTAAGCCACTAGATGGCACACTCAGCCACTAGATGGCGCACTCAGCCACTAGGTGGCGCACTCCGCCACTAGGTGGCACACTCAGCCACTAGGTGGCGCACTCAGCCACTAGGTGGCACACTAAGCCACTAGGTGGCACACTAAACCACTAGGTGGCACACTAAGCCACTAGATGGCACACTCAGCCACTAGATGGCGCACTCAGCCACTAGGTGGCACACTAAGCCACTAGGTGGCACACTAAGCCACTAGGTGGCGCACTCAGCCACTAGGTGGCACACTCAGCCACTAGGTGGCGCACTAAGCCACTAGGTCGTGTACTCAGCCACTGGGTAGCGTACTCAGCCACTAGGTGGCGCACTCAGCCACTAGGTGGTGCACTAAGCCATTGGGTAGCGTACTCAGCCACTGGGTGGCGCACTCAGCCACTAGGAGGCACACCCAGCTAGATGGCACACTCAGCCAATAGGTGGCGCACTCAGCCACTAGGTGGCGCACTCAGCCACTAGGTGGCGCACTCAGCCACTAGGTGGCACACTAAGCCACTAGGTGGCACACTAAGCCACTAGGTGGCACACTAAGCCACTAGATGGCACACTCAGCCACTAGATGGTGCACTCAGCCACTAGGTGGCGCACTCCGCCACTAGGTGGCACACTCAGCCACTAGGTGGCGCACTCAGCCACTAGGTGGCACACTAAGCCACTAGGTGGCACACTAAGCCACTAGGTGGCACACTAAGCCACTAGATGGCACACTCAGCCACTAGATGGCACACTCAGCCAGTAGGTGGCGCAATCAGGCACTAGATGGCACACTCAGCCACTAGATGGCACACTCAGCCAGTAGGTGGCGCACTCAGCCACTTGGTGACGCACCCAGCCACTAGGTGGCGCACCCAGCCACTAGGTGGCGCACTCAGCCACTAAGTGGCGCACTAAGCCTGCGGTTATAAATGTCCCCCCAGTGCACTCCCCCAACCAGCTGCTTCTGCGAAATGCGTAACTGAGCCATAATTTGGTTACTGGTTTTGCTTGTCCGCCATGTTTGTTGGTTGGTGCTGGGGGCGTGGCGTAACCTGCTTGTGGCGTAAGACGCTTATGTCCCCAAAGCGCCCTTGGAGGGGATGGGGGGAGAGGGGTGGGGTGTGCAGGAGTAGGAGGTGGGGATGGGGTTGATGGTTTTGAAGGAGTTGGAGATGGGGGGGGGGGGAGGGGGCATGTCTACCACTGGAGTATCGCGATTCGTTTTTAGAGACAAGCAGATTCAAATCTCATATGGCCCCTTATGGCGGCCTTGACCTTGTCCGGGGTCACGCGATCCAATCAGGGAAGGAAATCAGGCTTCCTGCACCGGCGTGAGGCTGAGCGTGGCGATGGGTGGCGCACTCAGCCACTAGGTGGCGCACGCCGTCACTAGGTGGCGTACCCAGCCACTAGGTGGCGCATTCAGCTACAAGGTGGCGCACTTAGCCACTATGTGGCGTACTGAGCCATTGGGTGGCGCACTCAGCCATTGAGTGGCGCACTCGGCCACTAGGTGGCACACTCACTTACGGTATACCCTGTGAAGGGAAGTGGATTGGCTAGTATATAAGAAGCAGGTAGCAAGTAAAAACCAAATCAGATCTGTGTTTAAATGTGTGCATATTTTCGCTGGTTACTGTTCGTCACTTTGCTGTGGAAATCCCAGCCAAGTCGCTCATTTGGAGATCACCAAAGACGAATAGAGAATTGAAAGAAAATCACGAAAAAGTCAATAATCGAGAGGTCGCTGTAGCTAAATCATTGAATAATTTGTATTAATCACGGAAAACAATTCTCTATTCCAGTACATAAGTCAATAATAAGCATTGTTAGTCCTTTTTTAAAAATCCGACTCAATACTATGTGCGAACCTTCCTTGATTTATCTTCTGGTTAATCATGAAACATTCGAGCAAAGTGACATCGTAGGAAGCGATCTACAAAGCTTCCTGTTTTGGAATCAGCACTGGCGTACTCGCCCCCCCCCCCCCTGTTGTAGCCCGGACTGGCTGGTGGTGGGACTGGTGGAGACACCCAGCGGAGGAGCTGGGAAGCTGTCGCTCTATGGGACCACGTGGTCGGCTTGCAGGTTGCCAACGATTGATGGCTGGTGCTGACCTCTCCTGACCTTGGGGACATCATTATCGAGACGAAGAGGTCAAAGACCTTTTCCCTTTCTGGTATCTGTATTTGGAGCCGGAGAGCAGTGCTGCCCCCTAGCGTGATTATTCGACTAGACACCTGAGTCTGAGGGAAAGGGGGAGGGGAGGGGGGTAGGGAGGGGGAGAGGGGTGGAGGGGGGTGAGGGGGAGGGGGAGGGGGAGGGGGAGGAAAAGGGGAGAGGGGGAGGGCTAGGTTGAGGGGAAGGTGGGGAGAGGGGGACACAGAAGTATCAAGAAACCGGCGAGGGGTCTGTGGGGCGGAATCGCATGGCCATAAAGCAAGAGGGAAGAGAGGGCGCGGGGGCGGGGGATGAGGTTGGGGAGCGGGCGGGGGGCGGGAGTGGGGGAGTGGGGGGGGGGGGGCCATTCATGGAGGGATAAGGCTTCCCGGGCCTAGTGTCCTGGCGTTGTGATGAATTAAGCCGGGTCTACCGAACTCTTTACGGAAGGGCCTTTAAGTATATGGACCATATTGCGTAGGCTAAAGGGTGGGAGACAAAGCACGGAGGGTGGGGGGTGGGCGGGATGGGGTTGGGGGGGGGGGACTGGGGGAGTAGTCTGACAGGACAGCCGCAGGTGTGGGAGGTGCTTAACATTCCAATCTGGACACACCGACTGCCTTATCTATCCAGGATTACTCTACCTCTGTGAGCCCCTCGTCGCAGGGTGAGCGGTGGAACTGGAAGAGGGGGGTGGGTAGAAATGAGCGGCGGAGGGGGTTAGGGTGTGTTATCGGGGCGGGTGTCTGGAGGTTGAAGTCTGAAGGTTGATGTCTGAAGGCTGATGCCTGAAGGCTGAGGTCCGAAGGCTGAGGTCTGGAAGCTGAGGTCTGAAGGATGATGTCTAAAGGCTGAGGTCTGAAGGCTGAGGTCTGAAGGCTGAGGTCTGAAGGCTGAAGTCTGGAAGCTGAGGTCTGAAGGATGATGTCCAAAGGCTGAGGTCTGAAGGCTGAGGTCTGGAGGCTGATGTCTAAAGGCTGAGGTCCGAAGGCTGAGGTCCGAAGGCTGAGGTCTGGAAGCTGAGGTCTGGAGGCTGAGGTCTGAAGGCTGAGGTCTGGAAGCTGAGGTCTGAAGGCTGAGATCTAAAGGCTGTGATCTAAAGGCTGAGGTCTAAAGGCTGGGGTCTAAAGGCTGAAGTCTGGAGGCTGATGTCTGAAGGCTGAAGTCTGGAGGCTGATGTCTGAAGGCTGAGGTCGAAAGGCTGAGGTCTGAAGGCTGAGATCGAAAGGCTGAGGTCTGAAAGCTGATCTCTGAAGGCTGAGATCGAAAGGCTGAGGTCTGAAGGCTGATGTCTGAAAGCTGAGATCGAAAGGCTGAGGTCTGAAGGCTGAGGTCTGAAGGCTAAGGTCTGAGGTCTGAAGGCTAAGGTCTGAGGTCTGGAGGCTGAGGTCTGGAGGCTGACGTCTGAAAGCTGAGATCTAAAGGCTGAGATCTTAAGTCTGAGGTCTGAAGGCTTAGGTCTGAAGTCTGGAGGCTGATGTCTGAAGGCTGAGGTCTGAAGGCTGAGGTCTGAAGGCTAAGGTGTGAGGTCTAGAGGCTGAGATCTGGAGGCTGACGTCTGAAGGCTGAAGTCTGGCGGCTGAGGTCTGAATGCTGAGATCTAAAGGCTGAGATTTTAAGGCTGAGGTCTGAAGGCTTAGGTCTGAAGTCTGGAGGCTGATGTCTGAAGGCTGAGGTCTGAAGGCTGAGGTCTGAAGGCTAAGGTCTGAGGTCTAGTGGCTGAGATCTGGAGACTGACGTCTGAAGGCTGAAGTCTGGCGGCTAAGGGCTGAAGGCTGAGATCTAAAGGCTGATATCTTAAGGCTGAGATCTGAAGGCTTAGGTCTTAAGGCTGAGGTCTAAAGGCTGAGGTCTGGTGGCTGAGGTCTGGTGGCTGAGGTCTGAAGGCTGATGTCTGAAGGCTGAGATCTGGAGGCTGGGGTCTGAAGGCTGAGGTCTGAGGTCTGAAAGCTGATGTCTGAAAGTTGAGGTCTGAAGGCTGATGTCTGAAGGCTGAGGTCTGGAGGCTGAGGTCTGAAGGCTGAGGTCTGAAGGCTGAGGTCTGAAGGCTGAGGTCTGAAGGCTGAGGTCTGAAGGCTGAGGTCTGAAGGCTGAGGTCTGGAGGCTGAGGTCTGAAGGCTGGTGTCTGTAGGCTGAGGTCTGAAGGCTGAGGTCTGAAGGCTGAGGTCTGAAGGCTGAGGTCTGAAAGCTGAGGTCTGAAGGCTGAGGTCTGAAGGCTGAGGTCTGAAGGCTGAGGTCTGAAGGCTGAGGTCTGGAGGCTGAGGTCTGAAGGCTGGTGTCTGTAGGCTGAGGTCTGAAGGCTGAGGTCTGTAGGCTGAGGTCTGAAGGCTGAGGTCTGAAGGCTGAGGTCTGGAGGCCGAGGTCTGAAGTCTGAAGGCCGAAAGCTGAGGGCTGAGGCTGAGGGCTAAGGCTTAAAGCTGAGTTCTTAATGCTGAAGGCTGAGGTGCCTCAAGGAGCTACAAAGCTGAGTAAGTTACGCTTCGAGAGCCTTACTAGCCGATAAATTACCATTCATGTAACCACTCACGTGACCACCCATGTGACCACCCATCTAACTACCATATCCAAACAGCAAACTAAATGTCGCTGGCAAAAGAAACGCAAGGCGGTGACAAACAGAGCAAAATTGCGCAATAACACCCAAACGATGGGCGATAAAAGAAGACGGATTGACAAGAAACCAACGACTCTCGCCCGAGGAGAGAAAGTTAAACCAATATCCTCCGCCAATCGGTAGCGGAGACAGTACTATAAGGAGCAGATCTCGCGCAGATCTCGCGCACATCTCGCGCTATGATTGATTCGCGTCCCCCCACAAACTTCGTGTCAGTGGCCTGAACCCAAACGTATTAATACCGGACCGTGGAGGGCCGGTTTTTTTACCGTTGGGGCCTGGCCGCTAGCGTACTGGCCGCCAGACTTACCCAGATTGAACGCCTCGTCCGTGCCTCCATTATCACCATTAGTGAGCGACCCCCTCCACAGCGCCCCCATCAATCTCACGCGGACATTTGTCCGCTGAGACACTCGCCGGAAGTGAGTCCTTATCAATCACCACGTGGTTGAGGAGCGCATTTGCGGAACAGTTTAAGCAGAACGCGCGACCAGTTCTGGTCACAGTTATTTAGTTCACTTGGGGGGCTGGTGGCGGTGGTAGGGGGGGGGTCGATATGGCTCCACATGTGAAGAGACGGGGGGGGGGGAAAGGTGCGTGGGGGGTGGTGGTGAGGGACGCAAGAGGGTTGGTAAAATGGGATGGTGATGGGCGAGGGGGGGAGGTGGAAGGGAGTGAAGAAACGGTTAATTAGCAGACTGCTCCAGTTATGGCTGTTGGCCCATCAAAGACTAATGAAGGGATTGGATGCGAAAGATGACAGAAGAGAAAAAGAGATGCGGCCATTAGGAAAGAAATTAAGATGGGGATAACGGAATAGTCGGATGGGACGAGGAGAGACTGACACTGGTAGTGTTGTCATGCACTGGGGATAATTACTGGTGTGACCGTCCATTGCTGACACACAGACAGCGCCACCCTCACACCACCCAGCTGTGTGGTGCCGTGCTGGGGTCTCCGCCCACGCCACCCTCACACCACCCAGCTGTGTGGTGCCGTGCTGGGGTCTCCGCCCACGCCACCCTCACACCACCCAGCTGTGTGGTGCCGTGCTGGGGTCTCCGCCCACGTCACCCTCACACCACCCAGCTGTGTGGTGCCGTGCTGGGGTCTCCGCCCACGCCACCCTCACACCACCCAGCTGTGTGGTGCCGTGCTGGGGTCTCCGCCCACGCCACCCTCACACCACCCAGCTGTGTGGTGCCGTGCTGGGGTCTCCGCCCGCGCCACCCTCACACCACCCAGCTGTGTGGTGCCGTGCTGGGGTCTCCGCCCGCGCCACCCTCACACCACCCAGCTGTGTGGTGCCGTGCTGGGGTCTCCGCCCACGCCACCCTCACACCACCCAGCTGTGTGGTGCCGTGCTGGGGTCTCCGCCCACGCCACCCTCACACCACCCAGCTGTGTGGTGCCGTGCTGGGGTCTCCGCCCACGCCACCCTCACACCACCCAACTGTGTGGTGCCGTGCTGGGGTCTCCGCCCACGCCACCCTCACACCACCCAGCTGTGTGGTGCCGTGCTGGGGTCTCCGCCCACGCCACCCTCACACCACCCAGCTGTATGGTGCCGTGCTGGGGTCTCCGCCCACGCCACCCTCACACCACCCAGCTGTGTGGTGCCGTGCTGGGGTCTCCGCCCACGCCACCCTCACACCACCCAGCTGTGTGGTACCGTGCTGGGGTCTCCGCCCGCGCCACCCTCACACCACCCAGCTGTGTGGTGCCGTGCTGGGATCTCCGCCCACGCCACCCTCACACCACCCAGCTGTGTGGTGCCGTGCTGGGGTCTCCGCCCACGCCACCCTCACACCACCCAGCTGTGTGGCGCCGTGCTGGGGTCTCCGCCCACGCCACCCTCACACCACCCAGCTGTGTGGTGCCGTGCTGGGGTCTCCGCCCACGCCACCCTCACACCACCCAGCTGTGTGGTGCCGTGCTGGGGTCTCCGCCCTCGCCACCCTCACACCACCCAGCTGTGTGGTGCCGTGCTGGGGTCTCCGCCCACGCCACCCTCACACCACCCAGCTGTGTGGTGCCGTGCTGGGGTCTCCGCCCACGCCACCCTCACACCACCCAGCTGTGTGGTGCCGTGCTGGGGTCTCCGCCCACGCCACCCTCACACCACCCAGCTGTGTGGTGCCGTGCTGGGGTCTCCGCCCACGCCACCCTCACACCACCCAGCTGTGTGGTGCCGTGCTGGGGTCTCCGCCCTCGCCACCCTCACACCACCCAGCTGTGTGGTGCTGTGCTGGGGTCTCCGCCCGCGCCACCCCCCCACCACCCAGCTGTGTGGTGCCGTGCTGGGGTCTCCGCCCACGCCACCCTCACACCACCCAGCTGTGTGGTGCCGTGCTGGGGTCTCCGCCCACGCCACCCTCACACCACCCAGCTGTGTGGTGCCGTGCTGGGGTCTCCGCCCACGCCACCCTCACACCAC
>OZ025262.1:36040832-36074064 GCA_964019135.1 Arenicola marina | reverse complement strand
GTAACTTTGTTTTTGTCCTTTACGGAGTCACCAGGTCGTCACCATGGATACCGTGGAACGCGCGGTTCCGTGACGTCATTGAGCGCGACGCCAACAAGCGACCCCTTCCGGCGACATTGAACACCATCAGAACAATACTATCCCATTGAGCGAATCTGCAGACATCTTAAAGGCGACATTTATTTACATTAAAGTCACTATCGATTGGTTAATTATGGATGAACAACTTCAGCAGTACTTAAATGTGATGGCAAATTAACCTTTGCTACAGACGTCACTCCTCGCAGGCAACCCATTAAAAATCCCATTAACAAAGTCCATCGATAGAGAAAACTTGGTAGGACTTTTAGGTAATAACTCGACATGTCAATTATAGCGGCTTATACTCATCACTTACGCCAACATCTTAGAAAGTCCCCGAAATAAATAAAAAAAGTCGGACGCACCCCGGGATCACTGACCGGGGGTGTGGGGGGGGGGGGGTGGGTGGGGAGGGGGGCTGTGTGAAGGCCGGCGGAGGGAGACAGTCCTGGCTTATGACAGACGTCTGGGTCCAATGTCACTGACGACCTAGTCTTCATTTCCGGTTTGACCCTTCTCATATTCGATGTGGCGTAGAGACGCCCGGCCGACCACAGCGTTCGTACAGCGAGACACTGGCTCGGGGTGCCAGCGTTGTGTACCGCTGGGGGTTCCGGGGGTCGTCTAACAAACCTTTTTGTGAGTGACAACTCGCAGCGCCACGCAGCGGCCGTCGAGAAAGGCATGTTTGATGCTGAGGCCGCGTGCGAACAATTTCCTGTTCCATTAGAAAACTTATGTCTACATTTGGAAAGTAGACACATTTAAGTCAACGACGGAATACGGAAGCTGGTAAAAATCCTCTTCTTCTTCAGGCGTTCATTACTTTCCAAGTGCTAAAACCGATAATACATAATTCACTCAACGGCAAATTATTCATACTGGCAATTACATGAATGATTTATTACCAGTGTAAATCGTTCATTCTCGCTGTGAATCGTGTACTAAATACGTAAATCGTTTATTCCCACCGTAAATCCTTTGTTCTCGCTGTAACTCTTGTATCCACTGGGTAAATCGTTTATTCCCTGCGTAAATTGTTTATTCCAATTGAGCATAATGTATTTGTTTTAATCCAGTTGTAAACCGTTTATTCCAGTCGCAAATCAGTTATTCCCGTTGTAAATAATGTATTTCTTTGTAATCATCTATTCTAGGTGCAAATCCTGTATTGACTCTTGAACAAATAAATCCTTATAAAAGAACAATTTGGAGGCATGCATGACTAATATTTTAATGCATTGCATGACCACTGGTGTGTAGGAGGAAAGAGTTCTCACAATGCAAACACATCTCAGACAGCACTCAGGCCAGGAGGGTCGTATCCCATTGCGGTCAAACACCGGCCTATTCCCACCGGGCAGTTAATTTCCTACTGACCCGCCCCTCACCCCTCTACAGATTACCCCGACCTCCCCCCCCCCTACCCGCAGACAACACCCCCCTGAACAGTTACCCCCCCCCCCCGTCGCGCAAACCCACACCTATCCCGCGGCAACACGTCAGAGACCCAGACATTCTTGACATTTACAGCGGAAACCGTCGCAACAACTAGATACACACTTTTTTAAAATGACTTTTTTCTGTGCTTGCCTTTCATCATGGAATCTGCAGATTCTACGTCACATTTTGTGCCAGCCTATTTATCTGTAGATAAGTTCAGAAAAATATCTGGATAAACAATAACATCTTCTGCACTAGATGCCTCTCAATTTTATGTTATTATAAAAGACTACATGAAGGAGGGTGGGGGGGATGGTAGCTTTTCCGATCTCCGCGATTGGCATCCAGGAATTCTTGGAGAATTGCGATTAGCTAATTGGCAATTTTTGGGGATCGTTATCCGCACAATTCCTGGTTCAACGCGAAGACCCTTTCCTATTTACCGCGATCCGTTATAGCAGTCTGCGAATTCCTCTATATTAGCGATATCACCATTAAGGCGGGTTTTTTCATGTCCTAATCTTGGCTATTCGATATGGCTCTCCCTAATCCTTATAACCTTTGATTTCGATATTGAGGTGGGTCTTCAAACTTCCGGTTGGCGGGACGATCTTATAAACGTCGTGTCCTTACCAGCTTTTGCTAACTGGATTTCTAATGAGACTATATTATATTCACATGACCATCAGAACAGTTCAGCCGTTTTCCATTCTCTGGTAATTAAACAGAAACGTAACTTAACTACAAACTAATCAGGGACAATAGGCTACAGAGAGCTGTTTGAGTGTACGGCAATATATTATACTTATACAGTTCAGATCATCACGGGTGTCCCTGATTGGTCCTCGCTATGGAGGAGTTTCACTCATTCAGCATACTTGCAATAGAGTTACGCATTTATCAGCCGGTTGACAGGAAAATTGTTTTATTCCTATGGATATGTGAGGCTAGTTCTACAGCATTAGGTAAGGCTCTGGCCCTCGCGACCCGCAAACCCACAGTCATTGTCCTCAATAGTAACACCCGACAGTTCATGAAATAAAGATATCAAAGGCTTTGTACGCATGCGCGGCCATAATATGGCCGCCCCACTTCCGGAGCCTCCTTCAACAAAGCTCTTTGCCACGTGACCTCCAGGGCGCGAATGAAACGCCCTCTATTGGGAGATAATGAATGGACCACCTACCGGCATAAATGGCAATAGTGTATCCTTGGTAACGAGGTGAGGCGACGGTGGCGACGGTGGCGGCGGTCTGGGGTAATCCCCCGCGGGATGGCCTGGTTCCCGGCAGCCACCATCCGCACAACGCTTATAGCGCCCCCTACTTGAAGACAATGACTTCAGCCGCCACGGTGTCACTTGGTCGTGAGTATAAATTGCCCCGGGGACGAACGGAATCTACCATGACGTGATTTGGTTTGGACGGGAGTGATTTTGATTGGTGTCAATGGCGGGGAAAGTGGCGACGGGGGGTAGGGCGCGAGGTGGTGGGGGGTCAGGGTGGTGGCTGGCCGCTAGGTGGCGGGTGGTCACGGCGGTGGCTGGCCGCTAGGTGGCGCTGTTGGAGTGCATGGCGGTAGGTAACACGCTCCAAGTGAAGGCGACGAGAGATGTAGAAATAAGGGTAAAAAGCTGAAGTGCCGATATCTGACAGCAAGGCGACCAGTGAGTGGCGAAGGCGGGGGGTAGGGGACGGCGGGGGGTAGGGGACGGCGGGGGGTAGGGGACAGCGGGGGGTAGGGGAAGAAAGATGGAGGGCGTGAGGGAGAGGGGGGGGGGGTGGTAAGGCGAAAGCTAGGAGACGACGAGGGCGGGTGGTAGAGAGGCACAGAGGAAAAAAACGTAAATCGAACGACATGTGACACCGGCCACCGACACCGACAAGTGCCCAAGAAATAAAAGGCAGACAAAGACAGAAGTAGGAGGAGAAGAACAGAAATGGGGCGGAAAGTCAGACCACGACAGAGAGAGGGAGGGAAAGAAAAACAGGATTGGCGGAAACAAAATGAGAGTTGTTGGGGTCATGGGGAAGGCGGCGGGGGCGGGGGCGGGGAGGTTCGGAGATGAGGGAGTGAGAGGTGGATGTCGGAGGAGGGAGAAGGTTGATGTCGGAGGAGGGAGAAGGTTGATGTGGGAGGGCGTAAGATGGTGTAGGGTGGTGCTAGAGATGCGGGAGTAGGGTGTGGGAGGGGGTGTGACGGGGGTGTGGGAGAGGTTAAGATGGTGTAGGGTGGTGCTAGAGGTGCGGGAGTAGGGTGTGGGAGGGGGTGTGACGGGGGTGTGGGAGAGGTTAAGATGGTGTAGGGTGGTGCTAGAGGTGCGGGAATAATGGTGCTTGAGAGGGTTTTGGGAGCGGGAAGGTCTGGTGGGTGACGGTGACGGTGGGGCTGGGGGAGGGTGTGGGAGGGCGTGGGAGGGTCATGTCAGGCGGGACAGAGCTTTCGGGCTGCCCAATAAATGTCACCGGGGCGTGACATGGGGGTGAAATGGTGAAAGGGCCAGGGAGGGGAGGGGGGGTGGCAGGAAGCCACCACCTTGTCGGCCGGACCCCGGCGGCACAAACGTTGATGTGTGCGGGGTGCGAGGAGGGTAATTGGAGTCGCTAAGGCACACAGCTGGTATATGGGACCCCGACCCTGGCGCAGTATACTGCCCCCCTGACCCCCACCTCCCTGCCCGCCCTCCCGTCCGACTGAGAGGTTCCAAAGGCGGGGAGAGGGGGTCGTAGGTCAGAATCGGTCGCGTAGCCCAAACGTTGAGCTATTCCAAGAAGGCCATGTTACGTCACTTCCGGTGTCCACTCTCAGGATAACTAGCCACAAATGAATGATAAAGAGCTAGCAGAACACTCCCCTACCCACCCCCCTCCTCCCCTGCCACCATAGCATGTCCCAGTCCGTCGATCCCCCAGTCTCGGTCCTGACCTTCCCCCTGTCTCAGTCCTTACCCTCCCCCAGTCTCGGTCCTGACCTTCCCCCTGTCTCAGTCCTTACCTTCTCCCTGTCTCGGTCCTTACCTTCCCCCTGTCTCAGTCCTTACCTTCCCCCTGTTTCAGTCCTTACCTTCCCCCTGTCTCAGTCCTTACTCTCCCCCTGTCTCAGTCCTTACCTTTCCCCTGTCTCAGTCCTTACCTTCCCCCTGTCTCGGTCCTTCCCCTCCCCCTGTCTCAGTCCTTACCTTTCCCCTGTCTCGGTCCATCCCTTCCCCCTGTCTCAGTCCTTACCTTCCCCCTGTCTCGGTCCTGACCTTCCCCCTGTCTCGGTCCTTACCCTCCCCCAGTCTCGGTCCTGACCTTCCCCCTGTCTCAGTCCTTACCTTCCCCCTGTCTCGGTCCTTCTCTTCTCCCTGTCTCAGTCCTTACCTTTCCCCTGTCTCGGTCCTTCCCTTCCCCCTGTCTCAGTCCTTACCTTCCCCCTGTCTCGGTCCTTCCCTTCCCCCTGTCTCGGTCCTTACCCCCCCCCCAGTCTCGGTCCTGACCTTCCCCCTGTCTCAGTCCTTACCTTCCCCCTGTCTCGGTCCTTCCCTTCCTCCTGTCTCAGTCCTTACCTTCCCCCTGTCTCGGTCCTTCCCTTCCTCCTGTCTCAGTCCTTACCTTCCCCCTGTCTCGGTCCTTCCCTTCCCCCTGTCTCGGTCCTTCCCTTCCCCCTGTCTCAGTCCTTACCTTCCCCCTGTCTCGGTCCTGACCTTCCCCCTGTCTCGGTCCTTACCCTCCCCCAGTCTCGGTCCTGACCTTCCCCCTGTCTCAGTCCTTACCTTCTCCCTGTCTCGGTCCTTACCTTCCCCCTGTCTCAGTCCTTACCTTCCCTCTGTTTCAGTCCTTACCTTCCCCCTGTCTCAGTCCTTACCTTCTCCCTGTCTCGGTCCTTACCTTCCCCCTGTCTCAGTCCTTACCTTCCCCCTGTCTCGGTCCTTACCCTCCCCCAGTCTCGGTCCTGACCTTCCCCCTGTCTCAGTCCTTACCTTCTCCCTGTCTCGGTCCTTCCCTTCCTCCTGTCTCAGTCCTTACCTTCCCCCTGTTTCAGTCCTTACCTTTCCCCTGTCTCAGTCCTTACCTTCCCCCTGTCTCGGTCCTTCCCTTCCTCCTGTCTCGGTCCTTACCTTCTCCCAGTCTCGGTCCTGACCTTCCCCCTGTTTCAGTCCTTACCCTCCCCCAGTCTCAGTCCTTACCTTTCCCCTTGTCTCGGTCCTTACCTTTCCCCTGTCTCGGTCCTTACCTTCCCCCTGTCTCGGTCCTGACCTGCCCCCTGTCTCAGTCCTTACCTTCCCCCTGTCTCGGTCTTTACCTTCCCCTTGTCTCGGTCCTGACCTTCCCCCTGTCTCAGTCCTTACCTTCCCCCTGTTTCAGTCCTTACCTTCCCCCTGTCTCAGTCCTTACCTTCCCCCTGTCTCGGTCCTGACCTTCCCCCTGTCTCGGTCCTTACCCTCCCCCAGTCTCGGTCCTGACCTTCCCCCTGTCTCAGTCCTTACCTTCTCCCTGTCTCGGTCCTTACCTTCCCCCTGTCTCAGTCCTTACCTTCCCCCTGTTTCAGTCCTTACCTTCCCCCTGTCTCAGTCCTTACCTTCTCCCTGTCTCGGTCCTTACCTTCCCCCTGTCTCAGTCCTTACCTTCCCCCTGTCTCGGTCCTTACCCTCCTCCAGTCTCGGTCCTGACCTTCCCCCTGTCTCAGTCCTTACCTTCTCCCTGTCTCGGTCCTTACCTTCCCCCTGTCTCAGTCCTTACCTTCCCCCTGTTTCAGTCCTTACCTTCCCCCTGTCTCAGTCCTTACCTTCCCCCTGTCTCGGTCCTTCCCTTCCTCCTGTCTCGGTCCTTACCTTCTCCCAGTCTCGGTCCTGACCTTCCCCCTGTTTCAGTCCTTACCCTTCCCCAGTCTCAGTCCTTACCTTTCCCCTTGTCTCGGTCCTTACCTTTCCCCTGTCTCGGTCCTTCCCTTCCCCCTGTCTCGGTCCTTACCTTGCCCCTGTTTCAGTCCTTAGCTTCCCCCTGTCTCAGTCCTTAGCTTCCCCCTGTCTCGGTCCTTACCTTCCCCCTGTCTCGGTCCTTACCTTCCCCCTGTCTCGATCCTTACCTTCCCCATGTCTCGGTCCTTCCCTTCCCCCTGTCTCAGTCCTTACCTTCCCCCTGTCTCGGTCCTGACCTTCCCCCTGTCTCGGTCCTTACCCTCCCCCAGTCTCGGTCCTGACCTTCCCCCTGTCTCAGTCCTTACCTTCTCCCTGTCTCGGTCCTTACCTTCCCCCTGTCTCAGTCCTTACCTTCCCTCTGTTTCAGTCCTTACCTTCCCCCTGTCTCAGTCCTTACCTTCTCCCTGTCTCGGTCCTTACCTTCCCCCTGTCTCAGTCCTTACCTTCCCCCTGTCTCGGTCCTTACCCTCCCCCAGTCTCGGTCCTGACCTTCCCCCTGTCTCAGTCCTTACCTTCTCCCTGTCTCGGTCCTTCCCTTCCTCCTGTCTCAGTCCTTACCTTCCCCCTGTTTCAGTCCTTACCTTTCCCCTGTCTCAGTCCTTACCTTCCCCCTGTCTCGGTCCTTCCCTTCCTCCTGTCTCGGTCCTTACCTTCTCCCAGTCTCGGTCCTGACCTTCCCCCTGTTTCAGTCCTTACCCTCCCCCAGTCTCAGTCCTTACCTTTCCCCTTGTCTCGGTCCTTACCTTTCCCCTGTCTCGGTCCTTACCTTCCCCCTGTCTCGGTCCTGACCTGCCCCCTGTCTCAGTCCTTACCTTCCCCCTGTCTCGGTCTTTACCTTCCCCTTGTCTCGGTCCTGACCTTCCCCCTGTCTCAGTCCTTACCTTCCCCCTGTTTCAGTCCTTACCTTCCCCCTGTCTCAGTCCTTACCTTCCCCCTGTCTCGGTCCTGACCTTCCCCCTGTCTCGGTCCTTACCCTCCCCCAGTCTCGGTCCTGACCTTCCCCCTGTCTCAGTCCTTACCTTCTCCCTGTCTCGGTCCTTACCTTCCCCCTGTCTCAGTCCTTACCTTCCCCCTGTTTCAGTCCTTACCTTCCCCCTGTCTCAGTCCTTACCTTCTCCCTGTCTCGGTCCTTACCTTCCCCCTGTCTCAGTCCTTACCTTCCCCCTGTCTCGGTCCTTACCCTCCTCCAGTCTCGGTCCTGACCTTCCCCCTGTCTCAGTCCTTACCTTCTCCCTGTCTCGGTCCTTACCTTCCCCCTGTCTCAGTCCTTACCTTCCCCCTGTTTCAGTCCTTACCTTCCCCCTGTCTCAGTCCTTACCTTCCCCCTGTCTCGGTCCTTCCCTTCCTCCTGTCTCGGTCCTTACCTTCTCCCAGTCTCGGTCCTGACCTTCCCCCTGTTTCAGTCCTTACCCTTCCCCAGTCTCAGTCCTTACCTTTCCCCTTGTCTCGGTCCTTACCTTTCCCCTGTCTCGGTCCTTCCCTTCCCCCTGTCTCGGTCCTTACCTTGCCCCTGTTTCAGTCCTTAGCTTCCCCCTGTCTCAGTCCTTAGCTTCCCCCTGTCTCGGTCCTTACCTTCCCCCTGTCTCGGTCCTTACCTTCCCCCTGTCTCGATCCTTACCTTCCCCATGTCTCGGTCCTTCTATTCCCCCTCTCTCAGTCCTCACCTTCCTTCTGTCTCGGTCTTTACCTTCCCCCTCTCTCGGTCCTTACCTTCCCCCTGTCTCGGTCCTGACCTGCCCCCTGTCTCAGTCCTTACCTTCCCCCTGTCTCGGTCTTTACCTTCCCCTTGTCTCGGTCCTGACCTTCCCCCTGTCTCAGTCCTTACCTTCCCCCTGTTTCAGTCCTTACCTTCCCCCTGTCTCGGTCCTTACCTTCCCCCTGTCTCGGTACTGACCTTTCCCTTGTCTCGGTTCTTACCTTCCCCCTGTCTCGTTCCTTACCTTCCCCCTGTCTCGGTCCTTATCTTCCCTCTGTTTCAGTCCCTATCTTCCCCCTGTTTCAGTCCTTACCTTCACCCTGTCTCGTTCCTTACCTTCCCCCTGTCTCGGTCCTTACCTTCCGCCTGTCTTGGTCCTTACCCTTACCCTGTCTCGTTCCTTACCTGCCCCCTGTCTCGGTCCTGACCTTCCCCCTGTCTCAGTCCTTACCTTCCCCCTGTCTCGGTCCTTACCTTCCGCCTGTTTTGGTCCTTACCCTTACCATGTCTCGTTTCTTACCTGCCCCCTGTCTCGGTCCTTACCTTCCCCCTGTTTTAGTCCTTACCTTCACCCTGTCTCGGTCCTGACCTTCCCCCTGTCTCGGTCCTTACCTTCCCCCGGTCTCGGTCCTTACCTTTCCCATGTCTCGGTCCTGACCTTCCCCCTGCCTCGGTCCTTACCTTCCCCATGTCTCGGACCTTACCTTCCCCCTGTCTCGGTCCTTACTGCCCCCTGTCTCAGTCCTTACCTTCACCCTGTCTCGGTCCTTACCTTCCCCCTGTCTCAGTCCTGACCTTCCCCCTATCTCAGTCCTTACCTTCCCCCTGTTTCAGTCCTTACCTTCCCCCTGTTTCAGTCCTTACCTTCCCCCTGTCTCAGTCCTGACCTTCCCCCTGTTTCAGTCCTTACCTTCCCCCTGTCTCAGTCCTGACCTTCCCCCTGTTTCAGTCCTTACCTTCTCCCTGTCTCGGTCCTTACTATCACCTTGTCTCAGTCCTTACCTTTCCCCTGTCTCGGTCCTTACCTTCCCCCTGCCTCGGCCCATACCTTTCAAAGTGAGAGGGTGGTAGGGATGGGGGTATTTTACGTCGCTCGCTGGGACGCTCCTGGGTCTGCGGGTGTCAGGGTTGGCAGGGTGGGGGAGAGGGGGGGGGGACACGGGCCGGGACACTGGTTGCCGTGGGTAGGCCACGATGATGCCTCACAGGGTAAGTAAAGCTTGTTATGGGGTCGAGAAGCTTTTTTCTTTGAGAAATGTGAGTGGGCGAGGGATGGGGGAGGGTGGAAGGCGGCGGTGGTAGGGCTTGGAAAGGCGAGCGTGGTGGGTGCCTGGAAAGGAGGAGTGAGCAAGACGCTCCAGTCTATTGAGACACTGATGGCCTTTTGGGAAAAGTCTTGGTGGTCGAAGGGGTTGGGGGGGGGGATGTCAGGGTGGCAGGGGAATGTGGGACACAGTCGCCTGGGGGTAGATAGGGGTCGGCGTTGCGGGGTGGAGGCCGGGGGCGAGGGAGGTCGCCCTATGCGCGGTGGGTCGAGCCAAGGAGGGTGATCTCTGGCTCCAGGGCGTTGTCATCATTGACAGACGGCCTCCTCAACTACAAGTCACATTCCAGCATACACGCCCTCTTCCACCCCCCCCCCCCCCCTGCCGCCATCCGCCCTCCCTCGGACCGCCCCTCCCTCACCACCCAGCCCATCACCCTCACTCAGACACCCAGCGCCGATGGATCTCCAGGTTTTGAAGTCTCAATTCTATTCTGGATTCGACCACTTTTGACCGCCCTTAACCCCCTCCCCCCCCCCCTCTCCACCACCCGACGCACTTTCTCATCACCCCGTTTCAAGAGCAGATGGCCTACAATCGAAGCAATTGTGGACTGCTGTGACTGGGACCATTAGCAGTCGGCTCGAGGCCTGGCAGGCCGTCCTTGGACCCCAGACCACGCCATGGGCGGGGGGGGGGCCTAGACCCCGAGACTGGGACAGGGGGGGTGGGGGCGCAACATGCGACCCAGGGCGGTCCCCCAACGCCCATCTATGGAGGAGGGGGGGGGTGGTGGGAGAGATGGCGGGTTGGTGGGGGGGGGAGTGGAGGGTCGGGAGGGGGCTAGGGGTTGTGGGCGAAGACGAGACACGCCCTAGAACACAGCATCACTAGACTTGACCAATTTGACACACCCACCCCGACACCCACCCTCACATTCACCCTCAAGTCCACCCTCACACCCACCCCGACACCCACCCTCACATTCACCCTCAAGCCCACCCTCACACCCACCCCGACACCCACCCTGCGACCCACCCACCTTGAGCGTGGTGAAACCCATCCTCGCACTCACCCTCCCACCTTGAGCGTGGTGAAACCCATCCTCGCACTCACCCTCCCAACTTGAGCGTGGTGAAACCCATCCTCGCACTCACCCTCCCACCTTGAGCGTGGTGAAACCCATCCTCGCACTCACCCTCCCAACTTGAGCGTGGTGAAACCCATCCTCGCACTCACCCTCCCAACTTGAGCGTGGTGAAACCCATCCTCGCACTCACCCTCCCACCTTGGGCGTGGTGAAACCCATCCTCGCACTCACCCTCCCACCTTGGGCGTGGTGAAACCCATCCTCGCACTCACCCTCCCACCTTGGGGGTGGTGAAACCCATCCTCGCACTCACCCTCCCACCTTGAGCGTGGTGAAACCCATCCTCGCACTCACCCTCCCAACTTGAGCGTGGTGAAACCCATCCTCGCACTCACCCTCCCAAGTTGGGCGTGGTGAAACCCATCCTCGCACTCACCCTCCCACCTTGGGCGGGGTGAAACCCATCCTCGCACTCACCCTCCCACCTTGGGCGTGGTGAAACCCATCCTCGCACTCACCCTCCCACCTTGAGTGGGGTGAAACCCATCCTCGCACTCACCCTCCCACCTTGAGTGGGGTGAAATCCATCCTCGCACTCACCCTCCCACCTTGAGCGTGGTGAAACCCATCCTCGCACTCACCCTCCCACCTTGGGCGTGGAGAAACCCATCCTCGCACTCACCCTCCCACCTTGGGCGTGGTGAAACCCATCCTTGCACTCACCCTCCCACCTTGAGCGTGGTGAAACCCATCCTCGCACTCACCCTCCCATCTTGAGCGTGGTGAAACTCCTCGCACTCACCCTCCCACCTTGGGCGTGGTGAAGCCCATCCTCGCACTCACCCTCCCACCTTGGGCGTGGTGAAACCCATCCTCGCACTCACCCACCCAGCTTGGGCGTGGTGAAACCCATCCTCGCACTCACCCTCCCACCTTGAGCGTGGTGAAACCCATCCTCGCACTCACCTTTCCACCTTGAGCGTGGTGAAACCCATCCTCGCACTCACCCTCCCACCTTGAGCGTGGTGAAACCCATCCTCGCACTCACCCTCCCACCTTGAGCGTGGTGAAACCCATCCTCGCACTCACCCTCCCACCTTGAGTGGGGTGAAACCCATCCTCGCACTCACCCTTCCACCTTGAGCGTGGTGAAACCCATCCTCGCACTCACCCTCCCACCTTGAGTAAGGTGAAACCCATCCTCGCACTCACCCTCCCACCTTGAGCGTGGTGAAACCCATCCTCGCACTCACCCTCCCACCTTGAGCGTGGTGAAACCCATCCTCGCACTCACCCTCCCACCTTGGGCGTGGTGAAGCCCATCCTCGCACTCACCCTCCCACCTTGAGTGGGGTGAAACCCATCCTCGCACTCACCCTCCCACCTTGAGCGTGGTGAAACCCATCCTCGCACTCACCCTCCCACCTTGAGCGTGGTGAAACCCATCCTCGCACTCACCCTCCCACCTTGGGCGTGGTGAAACCCATCCTCGCACTCACCCTCCCACCTTGAGCGTGGTGAAACCCATCCTCGCACTCACCCTCCCACCTTGAGCGTGGTGAAACCCATCCTCGCACTCACCCTCCCACCTTGAGCGTGGTGAAGCCCATCCTCGCACTCACCCTCCCACCTTGAGCGTGGTGAAGCCCATCCTCGCACTCACCCTCCCACCTTGAGCGTGGTGAAACCCTTCCTCGCACTCACCCTCCCACCTTGAGCGTGGTGAAGCCCATCCTCGCACTCACCCTCCCACCTTGAGCGTGGTGAAACCCATCCTCGCACTCACCCTCCCACCTTGAGCGTGGTGAAACCCATCCTCGCACTCACCCTCCCACCTTGGGCGTGGTGAAACCCATCCTCGCACTCATCCTCCCACCTTGAGCGTGGTGAAGCCCATCCTCGCACTCACCCTCCCACCTTGAGCGTGGTGAAACCCATCCTCGCACTCACCCTCCCACCTTGAGCGTGGTGAAACCCATCCTCGCACTCACCCTCCCACCTTGGGCGTGGTGAAACCCATCCTCGCACTCACCCTCCCACCTTGAGTGGGGTGAAACCCATCCTCGCACTCACCCTCCCACCTTGAGCGTGGTGAAACCCATCCTCGCACTTACCCTCCCACCTTGAGCGTGGTGAAACCCATCCTCGCACTCACCCTCCCACCTTGGGCGTGGTGAAACCCATCCTCGCACTCATCCTCCCACCTTGGGCGTGGTGAAACCCATCCTCGCACTCACCCTCCCACCTTGGGCGTGGTGAAACCCATCCTCGCACTCACCCTCCCACCTTGAGCGTGGTGAAGCCCATCCTCGCACTCACCCTCCCACCTTGAGCGTGGTGAAACCCATCCTCGCACTCACCCTCCCACCTTGAGCGTGGTGAAACCCATCCTCGCACTCACCCTCCCACCTTGGGCGTGGAGAAACCCATCCTCGCACTCACCCTCCCACCTTGAGTGGGGTGAAACCCATCCTCGCACTCACCCTCCCACCTTGAGCGTGGTGAAACCCATCCTCGCACTTACCCTCCCACCTTGAGCGTGGTGAAACCCATCCTCGCACTCACCCTCCCACCTTGGGCGTGGTGAAACCCATCCTCGCACTCACCCTCCCACCTTGGGCGTGGTGAAACCCATCCTCGCACTCACCCTTCCACCTTGAGCGGGGAGAAGGGCACACGCAGTGCCACACCAGAGAGTCGAACCCACGACTGCGGGCTCCCAACTCGACGTCCACAGTGTGTGTGTGTGGGGGGGGGGGGGGTAAGCGGGGCCGGGGGGAGGCGGGCGGTTGATCCTGCTCAGACATGACCTCTGACCTTCCCTCCAGATGCTCTCTCATGGGACTCCCCGTGAGTCTTACACGGACATAAAAGGGGGTAAATCGAGTGCACCACCGTTGTCAGGAGCCACTCTCCGGGAGCTTTGCCGTGATCCCTGGGGCCCAGCACCCACGTCAGGCCCCAGGCCAGGGGGACGGGGACCCGGACAGGACAGCTGACGGGCGCAGATTGATCTGTTTATCATCGGTTGCCAGGTTACAGCTGCCATAATAGATACACAAGATTCTTCCGGAGATCCCGCTAAACCCTCAGGACAGAGAGGGGATAGCTCCGAGATTCCCGCGAGATCGGAGCGGGATCACGTGTGAAGTGGCAGCCATCTTATCATCTGTTTAGGGAATAACTGTTATGCGTCGATAACAAATACTTATATTCAGGAAGTTTCTGTATTCCGTAGATTCCGTAGTTTCTTATGGTTCTATTACACGTCACTGCTGTGTTGGTGCTTGTTTGATATGAATTTCCTTAGATCATCAATAATTACTGTGTATGGAATAACTCACATTGAAACATATGTCACTCTCTGCACATCAAACGTACGAAGAAATGGCACCAGGGGATCATGGTCGCCGAGGCCTGTTGATGACAACCATGACCAGAGGATCATGGCCGCCAAGGCCTGTTGATGACAACCATGACCAGAGGATCATGGCCGCCAAGGTCTGTGGATGACAGCCATGATCAGAGGATCATGGCCGCCAAGGCCTGTGGATGACAGCCATGATCAGAGGATCATGGCCGCCAAGGCCTGTGGATGACAGCCATGACCAGAGGATCATGGCCGCCAAGGCCTGTGGATGACAGCCATGACCAGAGGATCATGGCCGCCAAGGTCTGTGGGTGACAGCCATGACCAGAGGATCATGGCCGCAAAGACATGTGGATGACAACCATGACCAGGAGATCATGGCCGCAGAGGCCTGTGGATGACAGCCATGACCAGGGGATCATGGCCGCCAAGGCCTGTGGATGACAGCCATGATCAGAGGATCATGGCCGCCAAGGCCTGTGGATGACAGCCATGACCAGAGGATCATGGCCGCCAAGGCCTGTGGATGACAGCCATGACCAGAGGATCATGGCCGCCAAGGCCTGTGGATGACAGCCATGACCAGAGGATCATGGCCGCCAAGGCCTGTGGATGACAGCCATGACCAGAGGATCATGGCCGCCAAGGCCTGTGGATGACAGCCATGACCAGAGGATCATGGCCGCCAAGGCCTGTGGATGACAGCCATGACCAGAGGATCATGGCCGCCAAGGCCTGTGGATGACAGCCATGATCAGAGGATCATGGCCGCATGGCCTATGGATGACATACATGACCAGAGGATCATGGCCGCCAAGGCCTGTGGATGACCGCCATGACCAGAGGATCATGGCCGCCAAGGCCTGTGGATGACAGCCATGACCAGAGGATCATGGCCGCATGGCCTGTGGATGACAGCCATGACCAGAGGATCATGGCCGCCAAGGCCTGTGGATGACAGCCATGACCAGAGGATCATGGCCGCCAAGGCCTGTGGATGACAGCCATGACCAGAGGATCATGGCCGCATGGCCTGTGGATGACAGCCATGACCAGAGGATCATGGCCGCATGGCCTATGGATGACATACATGACCAGAGGATCATGGCCGCCAAGGCCTGTGGATGACAGCCATGACCAGAGGATCATGGCCGCCAAGGCACGTAGATGACAACCATGACCAGAGGATCATGGCCGCCAAGGCCTGTGGATGACAGCCATGACCAGGGGATCATGGCCGCCAAGGCCTGTGGATGACAGCCATGACCAGAGGATCATGGCCGCCAAGGCCTGTGGATGACAGCCATGATCAGAGGATCATGGCCGCCAAGGCCTGTGGATGACAGCCATGACCAGAGGATCATGGCCGCCAAGACCTGTGGATGACAGCCATGACCAGAGGATCATGGCCGCCAAGGCACGTAGATGACAACCATGACCAGAGGATCATGGCCGCCAAGGCCTGTGGATGACAGCCATGACCAGGGGATCATGGCCGCCAAGGCCTGTGGATGACAGCCATGACCAGAGGATCATGGCCGCCAAGGCCTGTGGATGACAGCCATGATCAGAGTATCATGGCCGCCAAGGCCTGTGGATGACAGCCATGACCAGAGGATCATGGCCGCCAAGGCCTGTGGATGACAGCCATGACCAGGGGATCATGGCCGCCAAGGCCTGTGGATGACAGCCATGATCAGAGGATCATGGCCGCCAAGGCCTGTGGATGACAGCCATGACCAGAGGATCATGGCCGCCAAGGCCTGTGGATGACAGCCATGACCAGAGGATCATGGCCGCCAAGGCCTGTGGATGACAGCCATGACCAGAGGATCATGGCCGCCAAGGCCTGTGGATGACAGCCATGACCAGAGGATCATGGCCGCCAAGGCCTGTGGATGACAGCCATGACCAGAGGATCATGGCCGCCAAGGCCTGTGGATGACAGCCATGACCAGGGGATCATGGCCGCCAAGGCCTGTGGATGACAGCCATGATCAGAGGATCATGGCCGCCAAGGCCTGTGGATGACAGCCATGACCAGAGGATCATGGCCGCCAAGGCCTGTGGATGACAGCCATGACCAGAGGATCATGGCCGCCAAGGCCTGTGGATGACAGCCATGACCAGAGGATCATGGCCGCCAAGGCCTGTGGATGACAGCCATGACCAGAGGATCATGGCCGCCAAGGCCTGTGGATGACAGCCATGACCAGAGGATCATGGCCGCCAAGGCCTGTGGATGACAGCCATGACCAGAGGATCATGGCCGCCAAGGCCTGTGGATGACAGCCATGATCAGAGGATCATGGCCGCAGAGGCCTGTGGATGACAGCCATGACCAGAGGATCATGGCCGCCAAGGCCTGTGGATGACAGCCATGACCAGAGGATCATGGCCGCCAAGGCCTGTGGATGACAGCCATGACCAGAGGATCATGGCCGCCAAGGCCTGTGGATGACAGCCATGACCAGAGGATCATGGCCGCCAAGGCCTGTGGATGACAGCCATGATCAGAGGATCATGGCCGCCAAGGCCTGTGGATGACAGCCATGACCAGAGGATCATGGCCGCCATGGCCTGTGGATGACATCCATGACCAGAGGATCATGGCCGCCATGGCCTATGGATGACAGCCATGACCAGAGGATCATGGCCGCCAAGGCCTGTGGATGACAGCCATGACCAGAGGATCATGGCCGCCAAGGCCTGTGGATGACAGCCATGACCAGAGGATCATGGCCGCCAAGGCCTGTGGATGACAGCCATGATCAGAGGATCATGGCCGCCATGGCCTATGGATGACAACCATGACCAGAGGATCATGGCCGCCATGGCCTGTGGATGACATCCATGACCAGAGGATCATGGCCGCCATGGCCTATGGATGACATACATGACCAGAGGATCATGGCCGCCAAGGCCTGTGGATGACAGCCATGACCAGAGGATCATGGCCGCCATGGCCTGTGGATTACAGCCATGACCAGAGGATCATGGCCGCCAAGGCACGTAGATGACAACCATGACCAGAGGATCATGGCCGCCATGGCCTGTGGATGACATCCATGACCAGAGGATCATGGCCGCATGGCCTATGGATGACAGCCATGACCAGAGGATCATGGCCGCCATGGCCTGTGGATGACATACATGACCAGAGGATCATGGCCGCCAAGGCCTGTGGATTACAGCCAGAGGATCATGGCCGCATGACCTGTGGAATGATCGACTTGGTTCATACAGCCTCAATTTACAGTAGTCCAGATGTTTTTCTTCTGACCCAATTTAGCCTTTATGTGCATCTTCAACGTGTCTTTTCATTCTTGTCGTACTATATAGCGTACCAAGCGAATTAGTTCAGTGGACCGCTTTATTCATCCATCTTATTTTTTCCCTCGTGTTGTTGTGTCTGTAGCGGTGACCTGTGGTGACCAGGTCTCGGCGTGGCTATTTGAAGCGCCACCTATCGGAGAGCCAGGTCTCGGCGTCGGTAAAGCGCCACCTATCGGAGAGTCAGGCTGGAGGGAGACTGGTGACCAGCCGACTGCTGACAGGGAACCAGTCACTGCGGTATAAGCCGCCCATAAACCCCCCAAACCCCCAAATCTGTGATGCGTGTAAACATTAGGTTTATGGCGCGCAGTACATGACACAGGAAATGAATTTGCATAGATCATCTTGTTGGGATCGTCTCAGCCCAGAGTTTTACACGAGGTTCTTAAGCTATTTTAATGGCGCAATATGTAAATCGATATCTATAAATATTCATGAGGCGGGTGGCGCCACCAATGCGTGGGTCAGGAAGCAAATGGTTTGCAGTCGACCAGCGATTCTCAATGGATTCTTTGTCCTTGTGTGGACTGACACGGTAAAACAATAAGTCTCTTCATTTGACCTTTGATCTTTAAGCAAGGTGCGAGCAAAGAGATATACGGTGTTTTACGGGGTCCTGTGTTGATAAAGTAAAGAGTCCAAAGGAAACAATAAAACATGGAAAGAACATGGACTCGGGAAACTCGGGAAATCGACAAAAATAGTGGTTGTTAGGTACATATTATGTTTTTGCCTCGTGGGAGATCCCCTGATACACTGTGGAACTGGTGTGGACGGCTTGTTATCATTGGATTACAGACTGAAAGAAAAACGTGACGCTAATCTACTCTGCAATCCAACCGTTATGTACCTGTCAAACAACGGGCTGGAGTGCATTCGCCAAAATAAAGCACGAGACGCGATAGCGTGGGGTGCTTATTTGGGGAATGCAGGACAGCCAGTTCTATAACATTGCTGTAACAAGGCATCAGTTCGGCTCAGGATCTTCCTACTTCATTCTCAATGTTTGAACACAAAAGATGGACTATTGTATCATTTGCCCTGTGCGACTAATACGTGAATGAGCATTAGGGAAACAACGATTTGGCCTTAAAATGAAAGAACGACCGATCAACTAATCCGTGCTTTCTGATTTGTTTGTACTGATATTTGCAAGTTCTGTCAACATCGGCCAGCTCGCCTCCACTCACCTCGGCTCGACTGATAACACCGTGACACTTTGCGGAGCGAAGCGTCAATATTAACAACAACAACTATCAAGCTAATAAACAATTTTTCCTGTTCATTAATAAAATAATGCATTGTTTCGTCGTTCATTACTTAAATAACGCACACTTACGTTAATAAAACACAACTAGGTATGTTTCTTGTTGCATTCTTTTGTATAATTAACACTTATAGCAAATACGTGACGTCACACAACTTTTTACGAATGCTGACATAATAATGTATTCCACTCAATCAATGTCATATTGAATAACACAATTTATACGTTGTGGAGATGCCAAATATCAACAGACGGTACTACGCCACAGGCGCCACCCAGCGGACGAGTGTGGTCTGGTGGCGCGGTCTGGTTGATGCTCTATGACGATGCTCTATGATTGATGCCCTCGGCCACCCTGGAAAGGAGATGGGAGTCCTAAAAGCCAAAAGTTATCGCCCTTCTTTATGGCACTTTACAGATGGCTGCAAATAAACAGAAATCTCACCATGACTCGACAGCGATGACGTCACGAGGCGCCAGACGCACATGAATCACCTTCAGGAAGGTCACGACGCTCTGATAGCCATGCTGTAGGGCAAACTCTGCCAAGCCGGTCACGGAAAAGCCCATTTTTTGGATCTTATTTAAAATGAAAATTGTAATGGGGGAGGGAGCGGGGAGGAGGGGAGGAGGAAGGGGGGAGGAGGGAGGGAGGAAGTGAGTTGGAGGAGGAAGAGGGGGAGGGAGGAGTAGGGGGACGGGAGAGGAGGGGAGTAGGGAGGAGGAGGGGAGGAGGGGGGAGGACGAGGAGGAGGAGGTAAGGGCGGAGGAGGCGGAAGGGAGAGGAATTAGCTGAAGTCGTTGATTAACCCGCAAAGCCACAACAAAGACGTGCGTTTTTGGGATTACGGGTTGGTGGACAGGGATCCAATGATGGTATGAGGTAGGGATGGATGAGAGGGGGTGGGGTAGATGGAATGAGAGATGGGTTAGATGCAAATGGGGGTGGGGTAGATGGAATGAGGGGTGGGGTAGGTTCAAATGGGGTGGGGTAGATGGGAATGGGGGTGGGGTAGATGGAATGAGGGGTGGGGTAGATGGGAATAGGGGTGGGGTAGATGGAATGAGGGGTGGGGTAGATGGGATGAGGGGTGGGGTAGATGGAATGAGGGGTGGAGTAGATGGGAATAGGGGTGGGGTAGATGGAATGAGAGGTGGGGTAGATGGAATGAGGGGTGGGGTAGATGGAATGAAGGGCGGGGTAGATGGGAATAGGGGTGGGGTAGATGGAATGAGGGGTGGGGTAGATGGAATGAGGGGTGGGGTAGATGGAATGAGGGGTGGGGTAGATGGAATGAGAGGTGGGGTAGATGGAATGAGGGGTGGGGTAGATGGAATGAAGGGCGGGGTAGATGGGAATAGGGGTGGGGTAGATCGAAATGGGGGTGGGGTAGATGGAATGAGGGGTGGGGTAGATGGAATGAGGGGTGGGGTAGATGGAATGAGGGGTGGGGTAGATGGGAATGGGGGTGGGGTATATGGAATGAGGGGTGGGGTAGATGGGAATGGGGGTGGGGTAGATGGAATGCAGCGGGACATCCAGTTTGTCATGTGACACGAGGGGAGGGGTTGGGTGGTGTCATGGGAAGCTCGTCCTTACTTCTCTTCCGCTCAAGAAATCGTCTCACACAGAAACACCCCTCCCCCCGCCACTTCACACTCCGCATCCCCCCCCCCCCCTCTCCTTTCCCGTCGCCCCATCCCCCTCCTTCACCCCCACCTACATCTCTGGTGTCAGAACATCACGGGTGTCCCATAACTCCATCAAGTCGCAGAAGGCCGAGTTGGACATGTTCGGGGGACACCACAGCCCCCCCCCCCCAGCCCAAGGCCATTACTGACCGCCAGACATCTCACAGATACCAGCGCAACCCCCCCACTCCAGCCCAAGGCCATCACTGACCACCAGACATCATACAGACCCGATCACACATCACTGCTTATCGCTTACTGTCGGTTATGATGGATTTTTCTGGTCTTCTTGCGTAGCTTTGGCTTTCCCGGCGGCATTCTGCCGGCAGGGGGCGGGCGTTATTACCAAATGAACCGCTTCTATTGCAATGAACACCCCATTTCCGGAAGTCGTAAAATAACTATTTACCAAAATTAGCTTAGCATAGGTATTTGCCTTGGGCGAGTGCAAGTCCATGTCGGACAGAGGTTTGTTAATGACCAGACAACCCCGACCTGGAGGCCGCAGTCAGGCAAGGTCGCACACATGTAATCAAACATCACATGCTTTGTGTATTTACTTGTTTATGATCTATTTATTACATCACGGAATAACGTTGAGGTAAGCCCCAAGGAAAGTGTTGGATCAGTAATTGTCCAGGGTGTGGGACCCCGGTGGCCATGATACAGCCGTGGCGGCCTAAGATAAGGATAGTTACAGTGGGTAAACGGTTGTTAGGGCACCCCCCCCCCCGCCCCCACTCCCCGCGAGACCCCAGCCTGTAGAAAGAGCACTTACATTACCCCGTTGTGTGTCTGGCGACGGCTTCCAAAGGCCACAACCAACTAACTGCCTCAGGGCGGAGGTCTTTTGGTAAGTTAACTAGGCGTAAGAACCAACATATATCTAACTGGAGTCACAGTGGAACTGGGGCCAGCCTTATCGACACCCTCGTAGCACCAAATTAACAGCTGGTGCAGTCACGTGGCGCGAGTGGCTCCCTCTATGGGGAGACATTTCCCGGCAAAGTGACCACTGCCTCCTAAGGCGACCACTCTCCCGTCGCCTGGGTCCAATGGGAGTACGATAGGACTGGTGGCGCCGCCCGGCGAGTGGCCCCAGTCCCCTGTCGCCGTGTGTTAGTGCGCCAAGGCCTAGGCCCCAACCGTCCTGCGACGTCTGCCCACCTTTAATTTGAGATGGATTTCCAGAGATCCGTGGACAAGGCCACTACGGAATGCCATTAATTCAGGCCCACACCAAGTGAAATGCGAGGGGCGCGATACTGGGTGGGTGGGTGGGGGGGGGGGGGGCGGTGTCAGGCTGGTTCCAGAGCCGATAATACGTTCATGCCACATAAGGCTGGTTCCAAGTCAAGAAGACTGGTTTTAGGAAAAGAGGGTTGGTTTCGGGCCCCAGAACGCTGGTTTCAGGTCAGGAAAACCAGTTCCAATTCCCAGAATGCGGGTCCCAGGTCAAGATCTCATGTGGTTGACTTACGTCGAGAGCCGAATCATCGGCTAAAACTGGCATAACTTGATAATTTTGGGGACGTTCCTCGCTCGCCATGGATACAGCACGGGTAGAGTGGATGGGTGGGGGGGGGTTGGGGGGGGGGCGAGGAAAGTTACAGATGTCCTCCTGTTCCTCGCACGTCATGGATACAGCACGGGTGGAGTAGATGGGTGGGGGGGGGGCGAGGAAAGTTACAGATGTCCTCCTGTTCCTCGCACGTCATGGATACAGCACGGGGGGAGTGGATAGGTGTGGGGGGAGGTAGACGTTTGCACGGTTTAGAGTGTTGGATGTCGTAGTACTGCTATGGGTCGCCACGTGGCGCGCCCAGTCGCCCCCGCGCCGCTTGTCCGCCCCGGCCCCCAGGTCTCGTCAGGGACCCTTCGGCTGGCGCCCCGACCACTGTGGCTCGTGTCCAGACCCGCCATGCTCGTCAGGGACCCCTCTGCTGGCGCCCCCACTACTGTGGCTCGTGTCCAGACCCGCCATGCTCGTCAGGGACCCCTGGGCTGGCGCCCCCACCACTGTGGCTCGTGTCCAGCCCCGCCATGCTCGTCAGGGACCCCTCGGCTGGCGCCCTGACCACTGTGGCTCGTGTCCAGCCCCGCCATGCTCGTCAGGGACCCCTCGGCTGGCGCCCCCACCACTGTGGCTCGTGTCCAGCCCCGCCATGCTCGTCAGGGACCCCTCGGCTGGCGCCCCGACCACTGTGGCTCGTGTCCAGACCCGCCATGCTCGTCAGGGACCCCTCTGCTGGCGCCCCCACCACTGTGGCTCGTGTCCAGACCCGCCATGCTCGTCAGGGACCCCTGGGCTGGCGCCCCCACCACTGTGGCTCGTGTCCAGCCCCGCCATGCTCGTCAGGGACCCCTCGGCTGGCGCCCCCACCACTGTGGCTCGTGTCCAGCCCCGCCATGCTCGTCAGGGACCCTTCGGCTGGCGCCCCGACCACTGTGGCTCGTGTCCAGCCCCGCCATGCTCGTCAGGGACCCCTCGGCTGGCGCCCCCACCACTGTGGCTCGTGTCCAGCCCCGCCATGCTCGTCAGGGACCCTTCGGCTGGCGCCCCGACCACTGTGGCTCGTGTCCAGCCCCGCCATGCTCGTCAGGGACCCCTCGGCTGGCGCCCCCACCACTGTGGCTCGTGTCCAGCCCCGCCATGCTCGTCAGGGACCCTTCTGCTGGCGCCCCCACCACTGTGGCTCGTGTCCAGACCCGCCATGCTCGTCAGGGACCCCTCGGCTGGCGCCCCCACCACTGTGGCTCGTGTCCAGCCCCGCCATGCTCGTCAGGGACCCTTCTGCTGGCGCCCCCACCACTGTGGCTCGTGTCCAGACCCGCCATGCTCGTCAGGGACCCCTCGGCTGGCGCCCCCACCACTGTGGCTCGTGTCCAGCCCCGCCATGCTCGTCAGGGACCCTTCTGCTGGCGCCCCCACCACTGTGGCTCGTGTCCAGACCCGCCATGCTCGTCAGGGACCCCTCGGCTGGCGCCCCCACCACTGTGGCTCGTGTCCAGCCCCGCCATGCTCGTCAGGGACCCTTCTGCTGGCGCCCCCACCACTGTGGCTCGTGTCCAGACCCGCCATGCTCGTCAGGGACCCCTCGGCTGGCGCCCCCACCACTGTGGCTCGTGTCCAGCCCCGCCATGCTCGTCAGGGACCCTTCTGCTGGCGCCCCCACCACTGTGGCTCGTGTCCAGACCCGCCATGCTCGTCAGGGACCCCTCTGCTGGCGCCCCCACCACTGTGGCTCGTGTCCAGCCCCGCCATGCTCGTCAGGGACCCTTCTGCTGGCGCCCCCACCACTGTGGCTCGTGTCCAGACCCGCCATGCTCGTCAGGGACCCCTCGGCTGGCGCCCCCACCACTGTGGCTCGTGTCCAGACCCGCCATGCTCGTCAGGGACCCCTCGGCTGGCGCCCCGACCACTGTGGCTCGTGTCCAGCCCCGCCATGCTCGTCAGGGACCCCTCTGCTGGCGCCCCCACCACTGTGGCTCGTGTCCAGCCCCGCCATGCTCGTCAGGGACCCCTCGGCTGGCGCCCCGACCACTGTGGCTCGTGTCCAGTCCCGCCATGCTCGTCAGGGACCCCTCGGCTGGCGCCCTGACCACTGTGGCTCGTGTCCAGCCCCGCCATGCTCGTCAGGAACCCCTCGGCTGGCGCCCCCACCACTGTGGCTCGTGTATAGACCCGCCATGCTCATCTCAAAGGCACAAATCTCTCTCTAAGCCCACCGCGTGGAATAAAGTCCGATCAATATGCGGCAGATGAGGAACTGCAATCTCCATTTGACACGGCCATCAACAGCGCCCTGTGTCGTCTGCCAATACCGCGTAGTACAAAAAGGGTAAAACACGTCTTAGGCCCGTAACCACCCCTCCAATCATTATCGCCATTTTGGAGATCACGACAAGCGTATTCTGGGATCCCCGCGCTTTAGGATGGACGTTGAAGTGTCTGGTCACGTGGGGTTATACGTCTGTCAGAGGGATGTGACGTCATCATGACGGCGGCGCCAGAGACACTCTCCACCGTCGTCATGTCCCGCCAGGGGGAGGCTCTCTCGTCAACTGGGAACCAGCCAGCTGCTTCAATCAAGCCTATCAGATGGATGGATCTTCTAATGCTATCCTGGTAGCAATGTGGAAACCTGTAGCTAAGTCGGAAGAGGGACCCTGAGAAAGGTGCTAGGAACCATTGCTTCAGCAGAGACACCCAGGGGAGTATAAATGTACGTGCCACAAGTCCATTAACTGTGTGGTTTTATTCATGTGTTCTATTGCCCTTGGGCGGGACAACATCGTAAACCTGGGGATAGCTTCTTTCTAGCCCTTCTCCAGTTAGCAGGAGTTTTCTAAATAAATTAAACTAAAAAAGATTGAAATAGCAAAGCGTTCTGTTCCTATGGCAGTTGTTTGAGTCGTTATTTGGGAACTCGCTCCTGGATCCCACAGGGAGTCTGGGTGATCTGAGGAGTCCACATATTTCAAGTAATGTAATTTATCTAGTTGACCAAGGAGGTCCCTAAGAGCACAGATTTCATTTCATTTATTTAACCACACAAACACCCTTAATCCGGCGGAGGTCAAAATATATGTATGCATAGATGGACAGCTGGACGAGGTTAAAGCGTACAGGGTAACACACCGTCGTGTATGACGATAGTGTCGAAGACCCGTTGGGAATAGACATGGGGGTACACGTGATTAGTAATTGTAAGCTACTGTTATCGGGTACATGGCCAATAATACGCCGTTCCACACTCCGAGCTAAGCTTGAGTCCTTCATCCCAGACCGTTAGTTTGACATTGACAATTAAAGCTGTTTATACAAGTGAGAAGTACTCATCTCTGAAACTGACAAGAAAATGACACGCTGCTTTGTTTTCGGACTTGTTTTGTCGGACATGACACAAGTGAAAGACCTCTTTCGCCACACGATTGGTTCACTCCGGATGCTGGCTCTCAGTAAAGAGATTCTCACATTAACTTGGCTGTGGAGCATTGGGGCAGGATGTCCGGGTCAATACCGTCCCGCTCTCTGCAAACAACCTACGAAAGGTAAACCTCAGGGCGAATGTTTCTGTGCCAAGGTGTGTGTTAGAAAATGTCCATGGCATTACTTCTCGTGCCAGATGATCTCAGTTAAACTCCACGCCCACTACGAGGCCGGATTTAGATGTGTGCACGCCAGATGTGTGGCAATGCCAGATTTGCCCGAATAGCTAGGAGCAAGATGTTGAGAGCCGTTACTAAAATTCTGCCACATACCGAGTCTCAGTGATCAAACAATGTTGTAAGATCATTATTGGAGGAGAGAACTGTAACTTTTGCTCTAGTCGATATGCATACGGCATTGGTTCCAGTCGGCAGCCAAGCGAGTGCAAACAGGACAAATGTGGCAGTACCACAAAGATGGAATCCAATTAAAAATACGTTAGCGACAACTTACCAAGCCAGGCGCCTGGTAGTCAGCAGGGCCTGGCCGACCAAAGTGGTGACCTACTGGTGAACACTGGCCACATGGCCACCGGGGTAAGCTGACCTACTGGTGTACACTGGCCACATGGCCACCGGGGTAAGCCGACCTACTGGTGCACACTGGCCACATGGCCACCGGGGTAAGCTGACCTACTGGTGCACACTGGCCACATGGCCACCGGGGTAAGCTGACCTACTGGTGCACACTGGCCACATGGCCACCGGGGTAAGCTGACCTACTGGTGTACACTGGCCACATGGCCACCGGGGTAAGCTGACCTACTGGTGCACACTGGCCACATGGCCACCGGGGTAAGCTGACCTACTGGTGCACACTGGCCACATGGCCACCGGGGTAAGTTGACCTGTGGTATCCCAGGTCCAATGCTTTTGCGCCATACTGTAGTTTGCGCGCGTGAGTTACTATAGCAACCACACCGGTGATGTCACCGCTTGGGTTGAGTTTGAAGAGTTAGTCAGTCAGCGGCGTTGCGGGAGGACGGGTTTTAGCTAGCCAGCTAGGAGGGATTTACGTTGGATTCACCGCCCTGCGGAGCAAGGGGCTGGCAGCAGTTTCACCAACTGCTGCCAGGTAAGTGACACCGATAACGGAGTTCGTAACTTGTGTTTTATTTGGGTTTAAGGGTGTTTAAATAAATCATCGAGACTTTAACCACTTCGTTTCGCCTCAGTGCCTTCGCCACCACGTGTTAACGTAAGACCGAATTCGGAACGAACACCCAGTTGGGGTTGTCGAAATTAAGTTTAGATCCAATTAGAATAACACAACGAGAAGTACATCAAATTAAAGTAAACACACTCCCCCCCCATTCCTAAAATATCACATTTGGTGCCGTGAACCAGCGGTCTTTTCACGTGGTTGAGCGACAAGTGGCAACATGGCGGAACGCCGTGGGTTAGAATTCATGGCTATGTTAGAAAGTGTTTGAGTGACCAGGTGACTACGATATAGACTTCCCCGTTCACGGAGAGAGGGTTGGAAATTTAGGCCGTGGGATACGTGACCATGTGGGGATTCAGTCCGAGAAGCGTGAGGAATATGATTTGGGACCTGTCGAGGCTCAGGTAGGCGAGGAGAGCTCAGCTAGGGGTGCGCCTCCAATTTTGTTGCACAATTCTAAGATGGCGGCTCTGCCTTCTTCCCCAAATCGGCCGGGCGATCACGTGACCGAAATGCCGGCCCCTGATTGGCCCAGGAGTGCGCGTCCCGCCAAAAGCGAGTTTGCGCGGGATTCTCAGCAGGTTGATGTTATAAGGGGAATGCAAGATGGCCGCGCCCATGACACCGTGTTCGGCGAGCAGGCTACTCAGGGTGTCAGCAACCGAACTCAAAGCGTTAGGTGGGATGGTTACAGGCCAGAGGGGGTTGGTTATGGGCCCCCAAGCGCTGTGCCGTTCGCTGGCAACCCCCATCAGGGGCAACTGCATCACTCTCGCTTAGCGGAGTCTGCACCCAACCCAGCCGACAGGTGGCAAAATGGCGAGCGCACTGCCGCATGCGGCATGGTGACATTGGTGTTGAGTGGGGATGAAATTGATTCACCAGGGTGTTCACAGGACAGGTGAATGGCTTGAATGTTTAGACTAGATTTTGTCAGGATGGGGGATTTAACAAAGACTCATTTGGTATAACTCTTAAGACTTTAACCAGTGTTAACGAAACTGGAGTTGGCAGAGATCTGTGATTTGTATTTTTTTGCAAAGATGGCGGACCTTTCAAATTTCTAGAATGTTCGACAGCGTGAGGCCGTCACGTGATCGAAATGCCGGTCTCTCATTGGTCGAGGAGTGCGCGTTCCCGCCAAAACTGGTTTTGGGCGGTAACTCTTTGGAAGATGTGGCCCCGGTTTGGAATACATGTTCATATGTGGTGTGACACTGAATGGGATCGTACTCGGTTGAAAAAGGTCTTGGGGAATTTATGGTTCAGGCGGTGTAGTGGGGCACAAGGTTTTTTTTATGTGGTTTGGCGGGGCACGGATTCGGTGCCATGGTTTCCCACGCAGGTATAAGCGGTGGATGTGTTTTTTTTTTATAAAGTGGCTGTTCTGAAGCACTGGGTGACATGCTGGATCCATGTAGATCACTTCGGTGACGCAGTCCAGCATCAATCCCCAACTGTGAAGTAGAGGGCGGTTTACGTCACAGCCAGGTTGCCTCAGGTCTTCGTGAGCCTGTTGCGCCTGGCGTGATAGAATATTCCGTTTTTTTTAGCTATCTTGAGAGTCGCCGACCACGGTGTGTCCTCACAGGGTAGTTGGCCTGGTATGGGCTGGAAACCAAGACAATGGGCTGCCTAGCAGGAGTTTTGGGCTGGCAGGGGAGTTACGTCCACAGTGTGTGTTTGTGTCAAGGTATTGCAGGGGGCGGATTTTGGTGAATTTTTATCTGATACGAGTTACCGGTGATTATGTGTGTGGTTCATTGGGATATCTTTAGATACTTTGTGTTAGCTGCTATAGTAAATTTGTGGGCTTTTTCAGTTATCCTTATGGAGTAAATTGGTTATAAATTATGACCTGTTGATTAAGTCGCTTGGAGTTACAAGGTGTAACACCTGATGACCTGTGTGTCATGTGTCATTGTACGGTTGATGACCACACCAATACCTAGTGCTTGTGTCGTGAGGAAGTGTGGGCCAATGTGGCCTGGATGACCTCATTCGTTGAACGGCTGCCTGCTGAAGTGCTTGGCGGGACAAAACAGAGCGCCAGAAGAGCGCTACTTCGTGCTGATCTGACTGCAACCCCAGCAGCGTCCTCAGCATCAGGGGCGTCACCGGCGTCATCGGTGACCGCCGCGTCATCGGCCGAACTACCGGCAGCTGCGGCGCCCCAGGCACCAGCATCGGCGGCGTCACCATTATCATAGGTGACCGCGGCTTCATCGGCCGAACTTACGGCAGACATCGGCGGCGTCACCGCCATCATCGGCATCGGCGGCGTCACCGTTATCATAGGTGACCGCGGCTTCATCGGCCGAACTTACGGCGACAACATCGGCGGCAGCGACCGCGGCATCATCGGCCGAACTTACGGCAGACATCGGCGGCGTCATCGCCATCATCAGCATCGGCGTGCGCGACAACACGGCGGCAGCATCGGCGTCCGCGACAACGTCCACGACAACATCGGCGTCCGCGATAGCAGCGGCTGCTACTGCAGCTACGACAGTCACTGGCTGCCCGCATGGCGACGACATCCATGACGACGTCGCTACCTGTGGTCGCTACAGCAGCGGACATCCTGGCTGCTGCGGTGGCCGAAACTGAACTTTGGTCGTGTCAGATCCGGCCCAGCCGGCATTTGTGACAGCTTCAGCGGCGTCCTTGGCGCGCTTGGCGTTACCAAGTGGTGGCGTCAATGCCGTGGAGCCTCGGGACGAGGCCCGGGCGCCAGCACGGAATCACTCCGCGGTCGGCCACATCGGTGACCCAGTGACCTCTCTTCGGCCCTGAACGATACAGACTTTGCCGGGAACGGCTATTGTGTGACTTTTGGTTTTGCTCTCAACGCTGATATAGCAATTTGTTTGATGTGTGGTCATTGCTGGTAATATTCAGGTTATATGACATCATCTTTGCTTTGTGTTTATAGTGGTTCAACTTCGCTGTCATAATATTAGTGATTTGGGTTTAGTCGTTCGAGGGCGAACGTTTTAAAGGGAGGGGGAGTGTGGTATCCCAGGTCCAATGCTTTTGCGCCATACTGTAGTTTGCGCGCGTGAGTTACTATAGCAACCACACCGGTGATGTCACCGCTTGGGTTGAGTTTGAAGTCAGTTAGTCAGTCAGCGGCGTTGCGGGAGGACGGGTTTTAGCTAGCCAGCTAGGAGGGATTTACGTTGGATTCACCGCCCTGCGGAGCAAGGGGCTGGCAGCAGTTCTACCAATTGCTGCCAGGTAAGTGACACCGATAACGGAGTTCGTAACTTGTGTTTTATTTGGGTTTAAGGGTGTTTAAATAAATCATCGAAACTTTAACCACTTCGTTTCGCCTCAGTGCCTTCGCCACCACGTGTTAACGCAAGACCGAATTCGGAACGAACACCCAGTTGGGGTTGTCGAAATTAAGTTTAGAAGTAATAAGATCAACACAACGAGAAGTACATTAAAGTAAAGTAAAGACACTCCCCCCCCATTCATAAAATATCACAGACCTACTGGTGCACACTGGCCACATGGCCACCGGGGTAAGCTGACCTACTGGTGCACACTGGCCACATGGCCACCGGGGTAAGCTGACCTACTGGTGCACACTGGCCACATGGCCACCGGGGTAAGCTGACCTACTGGTGCACACTGGCCACATGGCCACCGGGGTAAGCTGACCTACTGGTGCACACTGGCCACATGGCCACCGGGGTAAGCTGACCTACTGGTGCACACTGGCCACATTGCCACCGGGGTAAGCTGACCTACTGGTGCACACTGGCCACATGGCCACCGGGGTAAGCTGACCTACTGGTGCACACTGGCCACCGGGGTAAGCTGACCTACTGGTGCACACTGGCCACATGGCCACCGGGGTAAGCTGACCTACTGGTGCACACTGGCCACATGGCCACCGGGGTAAGCTGACCTACTGGTGCACACTGGCCACATGGCCACCGGGGTAAGCTGACCTACTGGTGCACACTGGCCACTAGGCCACCAGGATGCCCCAGGGCGGATTAATCAACCAGCACCACCGAACCTTTCACACCACCCCCGCTCTATGTACGGACTCTGAATCCGCTTTCACACAGACAGCCTCTCGCCTGTCGACACACTGACTGACTCACGGACAAAGACTTTACTTCCCCCGGATTCCGTCCCTTAACCCGTTGCTGCCTGCGGAAGCTGTCCCTGCACAGCCCGGGTTGGGATGAAGTACCAGTATTATTCCGGAAGCTCCATGATACGTCTGTCTTCGTTAGCCAAAGTAGTTGATTATGCAAAACAAGCTCTGTGACGAGATTCGAAAACCTCAGCGTCCGGCGTCCGCTGGGAAATCGCAACCGTGGACCAACAATAGCCATCATGGGACTTGTGGGGAGAGGGGAAGGGTGGTGGGGCGGGGGGGAGGGGGGGGGGGGGGGGGGCGGGGGGGGCGGGGGGGGGGGGGAAACCACTTTCCCTATAACGACGTGTTGAATTTTATAAATTAGGCAGCGTCCATTGGAGGCTTCCATGTACGTGGTGAGTGATATTGATATACGGCCCCAGAACGGTCTGTTTAACTGGAGAAGAAGGATCGGGGGGGGGGTCTCTTGTTAGAGATCTTCTGATTGGGAGCTGCCATCCCGAATATAGAAAGACAGTAAAAGAGAATAACGAGGTAAGGAGGCGCTGATAAGAAAACTGACAAACTGAGACAAGGGAAACGAGATGGGTGGGAAGGCGGGGGTGGGGAGGGGGAGGAGAAGCCGGGCAAGGTGGGTGCACTAAGGCCATGGAGTTATGGTGAAGGGGAAAGACCTACGGCAGGCAAGGGTGCTCCCAGGGGAAGGAGGGGGGGAGGGGGAGTGGGGTAAGGGGAGGGTGGAGGGGAGAGGGGGATCCTTGACCCTTTCACCCTCTAAGGATCAGTTAGTCGAGGTCGATATCTACATGCACTGTTCGCATACAATTATTTTGGAAGATGATCAGTCGACAGCTAAAGACGAGATCAATTGGACATTTACTGCAGACCGAACATAGGTCTAATTATCAAGAACCTCATGACCTAACATCACCTCATGACCTACATCACCTTCATGACCTACATCACCTCATGACCTACATCACCTCTTTCTTAACTGACGCAAGGTGAAGGGAAGTCGAGCGCCAAGCCGGTTTCATGTATATACAGTATGCAATACCTAAAGCAGCCTACTTATACATGCGCCATCTTAGATTTTTTGCATTTTAGAATCAAGACTAAATGTATTAACAATTATGATACATATATGTTTTCTATCTCGTTGAATCTGTAAAACAATAATTTCAACATAAAACTGCGCGGTTTATTTATATCGCGCGCGGACGTGATAGCGAGCCGCGGGTCGACATCACACAGAATACCGAACAGCGAACACGCGCGCAAGGATATAAAGCCGGGTCACCAACTTCCGCTTCGGTGAACAAATTTGCTTCTCTCCGGATAGCCCACAGGCTTTTCAGTAATAAAATTCAGTATGTTGACAAAGTCGTGCAACTTTCTCAGCTGGAAGGCTTAGGTGGATGGGCCCTAGCAGTTCCTGGCTATCGGATGGGTAAGTATTTTGGGCTCCCAGAGGCACATGTATCTAGTTACCCCACCCCCCACCCATCCCCCAACAATAGTCGAGCCTCCCCCCTCCCCCCCACCCCGATGCAAAGTGCTGGGAAGATCCCATTAAAGTGAGGGAGGGAAAATAGTAGGGGGGGGGTGGGTGGAAGACTGACACCATGGCGAAGAGACGGACACACTGTAGCGGGAGAAACAACACCCGAGCGGATGATAGAAAAACGTTACACTGCGAAATGACGGTAAAAACCGCCCACACTTTGAACTGTAGAAATAGTCCGGGCAGCCTGTGCTGAAAAAGGGCTTAACCCAAAACAAATTGCAATAGTAATGAAACTTGGTTTTTCTGAATCCGTAGTTATCTGAAAATATCATATTCAAAATCTACCAAAATCTACTCATTGGAACATAGTTTTTTCGCCGATAGTTTACCCTACCCCTTGAACTCAGATTGGCAACACATTTTTAACGGATCGACAAGACGGGATAAGGCGGGGCGGTTAAAAACCTACTACATATTGCTCGCTACATACAATACGCATGTTATATGTGATAAACTGTTAAGTGAGCTACATAATGTCGATAAAAATATTATTAAAAGTTTATTAATGTCGAATATTATTTTTAATTAGTGACCCCCCCCCCCCGCTCACGAACCACCTGGTGAAAAGGTCGTGGAAACCAACTGACAGTAGCGAATGTTGTTTATATAATTAACATGGAATAATTGGTATATTTGTTATTGAAAACCGTTAAATAAATATGTAATTTTAATTATATTTCATTCTTGCACTAGGAGATATTTGCGCACTTGTAACAGGGCTTATTTTTCATCTTGGCTTGTCATACTGACTTGTCGCGAGACACGCTACGTCACAGCGCGCGCCACTTGTTTCCCTGCGCGACTTGGTTCCTCCAAGAGGAATGTTTCATTTTCACTACGAAGCGAGCCGGTTCGGCAACAGAATGGTAATGTTTTGTAAGAAACGTTTGTGTGCAAATGTCAGCATATCAAGATGACCGACTGTGTATTTTGCCAAGAGCCGTTGACAAATGGAGACCCAATTGTTAAGTTGACGCAAAAGGGTTGCGATGGTATCATCAACGCCGGTGCAGCTAGAGGCAGTCATATAGAAGTGGCTGATTGCCAAGCTGTACATGCGAAGTGCCGAAGTGAATTTACCAACCCCAGATCGATCCAGTATTACAACAAACGAAAACTTTGTGGTGAACAGGAGCCAAACCTGCAACGCACACTTAGATCAGAGGAATCCACCTTCAGCTATAAAGATGATTGCATACTTTGTGGTTGCCCAGATGTGTATAACGGCAGACATCAGTCATATAA